>JAULCA010439219.1:0-10814 GCA_032360845.1 Crassadoma gigantea | reverse complement strand
GCTAAAAAAAAGCTGCGTTGTAATTTTGCGCATTCTGAAGTGTAAAAAGTAGTTCCGTCATCAGTTGTTTTTCTTTTAAGGTATATACGATATATACCAAAAAATATTATGGGGGAGATAGGCAAAATTAAATTATTTCATTTTCAATTTATAATATATTTCTGAGAAAGTCAATAATTATTCAATGGTTAAAACAAAAGATTACATATTAATAGGGGATTGATATACAATATGTACAAAGTATCATTAGTTTTATGTTTATATAGCTACAAAGAGTCTGAGACATAGGCTATATCTGTACACTACACATGTGTTTTGTTCACAGACAGAAATTAAAGTTTTTATTTAAATAAGAGGAAGGAAGAACAATAAAATTATATAAAAACAATAGCTTATTGTAGGATATCTCGCATGTTATACTTGAATTAGCTATAGAGTGTACAACATAAATACATGTATTGATATTCATGTTTTTTATGTTAATAGAGATACCCTTGAAAATATACATTTTAGTTCCAAATATCGATTTAAATGGAAATATCAGACACAATTTGCCTTGTCAAAGATACTTATCTTACATGTTGTCATGCTAGGAAGTACGAATTTGCCAAGACTTCCAACTTAAATAATAATAGGACGTCAGGTGTCTGAATTAACACTACTGTAGAAAAGCGTTCCTCGTGACAGTCTTGCCCAACTTCTGTTTAAATGTCGAGACTCGTCTGTCTAAAACATAGATGACGGTTTACTTGTTCAGTGGGTTCTGGAGGAGTACTGTTATTTGTCTGTCACGACTGGTTTGGGGGCAATTTATCACACTTCGGCTAGGAAAGCCACGTGGTAATGCTAGGTACACAGTGGTAATTTACCGTAAGTGATTTCGACAGAATGATTGTTATACCGTCAAACAAACAGCAAAGTGTCATTGCTATATATCAGGGGACTGAACATCAAACTTGTGCATCTGTTATTCCAAGGACAACCTGTTGAACCACATGCACTTATAACCATACTGGATAAATAAGCGAATAGTGATAACAGTAGGACCTCGATATAATGCCCCTTGTTTCCTTTGCCACATCGCTTATTGCCACAGTTATTCTTGCACTTTTTAAAAAGAATACACCGTGTATATAAATATATACTTATAAAAGGAAATTTGTTTCAGAAATGAAATATTTATTTCATGGTCCTTTTCTCTCTTTTTCTAAAGAATTCTTTTACCCCTCCATGTATCCCCCAAAACCCCTTTATAACGCCATTTTTTTCTGGCAATATGCAGGTATGTTACCGTACAAACAAGTCACTGAAAACATTTCAATTCTACTGTGATCCAGTCATTACCATTATCTTTATTAAGGTTACCTGTTCCACTATATAATTCTACTGTAGTATTTCTTACGTACATCTCTTCCCCGTAATTAGGTTTCGAGTGTAGCTGGACCAGTGAACTTCCGTTTATCAGGGTGTATGGTTAGAGCAATTGCGTTGTGTCGGAGGACCATAGTTCGAACCCCGCTCTTGGGTTTCATTTTTATTCTGAAGACACCGTTGCTAAATGTCCACCATAATTTAAATACTATTATTCATTAAAGTTTTATCGAGATTCGAGATGAAAGTAGTACGGAGATCCTTAAAGCAAGATGGGTACATATACAATGTTTTAATTCACGTATTTCTGTGGTGTGTTGCCACCTCAGATCATAATACTCAAATGGGTATGACGCTTGTTTGAGCGTTGATGGCTGGATCATAATATTTCTCATCAACTAGGCAACTCCATTATATTTTGCGTAACTGACATGTAACGCGATTGTTTTATTAGTGATAAATTATTTAAATTAGTGAAATTCTAAAGAACAGCGGTATCAAAAGGAAATATGTCGTTCATATTTGAGACATTGCCAATAAGTTTAACTCAAATGACATCCAATCGAAACATTACGACTTTATCATCTTTTCTAATTTATACAGGTAAGTACGGTAACCGACTAAAGGGTAAAATGTTTAAACTAAACTGATGTAAAAGACTAAAAACGTTTGTGTAACTTTGTTAATAGAAGCGGATCATAGAGTTTTAGTTATGATCAAAATATCAAAGGGACATTGATTTATAGATTACCTTAATATTCAAAGTGTGACAAAAATGCAAGAAGATTTGTCTTGGAAATTTCCTGATTTCCTCCGTTTTTAATGTAGTTACGGTTAAAAATACAGTGTATGCTATATATACAGTATATATATTTGATATTAAATCGTAAAAAAGTCATGATTATTTAGAAATCACCTATAGACCAGAAAGAGTTGAGGACCTGCATTAAACTTATCATTATAATATTTAGGATGAAGTGTAAAATTTCAAGAATTTTATTTGAAATTAATATATCGAAGGCCAGTATAATTTATATTTCCAATGCCAGTATAATTTATATTTCTTTCCAAGACCAGGGTAATTTATATATCCAAGGCCAGGATAATTTATATTTCCAAGACCAGGATAATTTATATTTCCAAGACCAGATAATAGAGCGCGAGAGAAGTGCTGACTGTCACCATTATTAGAATGTTTGGGGAAAAGCCTTCAGCCAACTGTTAAGCAGTGTTCAGTTGAACGTTTGTTGTAACTATCAAAATGAGACATATATAGAATTAAGCTACACTTATAATTTCCCATAAAACCCATTCTGTACGCAGCATGAAAGGCGGGGAACTTTATTTACGTGTATTTTCATGCGTCAGATTACAGTAGTTAATTTTATTATTGGTAGAACAGACTTTCCCCTGGCAGTGGAAAGTTCAATCGCCGAGAAAATGTTTCTTTGTTGTGAGAATAACAGACGAATTAAGATCTAATACTAAAAGCCTCAAGGAAATTATAATCAACAGGTCTGTAGGCTTGTTTAGTGTAATTACCTAAGAGACCACTTGTAAATGGATTTAAGTATAAACATGTTGGCTGCAGACACAAAATTCAATATTTAGAAGAATGATCGTACAGTATACTGTGATCTGTCATGGAATTGAATTGTTACAACACACGAAATTGTACGTAGTATTATATTGTTGATTCTGAAGCCATCATGATGGTACTGCTTGCGTTCATGTACAGCAAAAATTTATATGTAAAAACCAATAAATCTTTAATGAAATCATATAAGAGAAATATCCACAAAAGAAGGATAAATGCTTGCTTTGGAATGCCGTGTTCCGATTCTTATTCCATTTAATAGTTTAAGATGTATTCCACGCTTTCAAATTTGCACAAAAAAGCTTAAATTTTGAAATTAATAAATATTTAATATTATTATTATTTTTAAATATTACATAAGTATATTTGTGCCAGCTATACATATTTACGGATGATGCATCCCTATCCGAATCAGCAACAAGTAGTTAATAAATATGTTTTATTTCTAATCGAGTGAGTTACTGGTAACTACAGATGTTTTACATGTTAAAGCGTGACTGTTTATTAAAGTGTCTTTATAATAAATAACGAAACAAATCGTAGATAAATCCTTTCTGATACATTGTATTTCGATTCAGTGTCTGGCTGTAGTGTAGTTAGGATCGAGTCGCCGTATCCTGATAATTCAAATTCCTTTTCAGCATCGCTGTTCCATGAAATTGAAGATATCAGGATTATATTGCAGGTCCTAATTATGTTTCGAGGTATATACCAAGGAGCCTCTTTGATGAATTAAAGTAGTATTCCTAAATCTCTGAATAGCTACCAAACCTAGCATTTCAAAATACTTGTATTAAAATAAAAACCAAGAGAGTTATAAATTAATTCATCGTTTATGACCTGAGCTTGCCATGCCTATCATATCAATCCGCTATGATAGTTTTGAAATTCAATCCTTAAACAAAAATATACACTTGATGACAAATTTCTGATTTTCGTCTCAAACTAAATATTATCCACATCAGCAACGTTATTCGTACTTTCCTAAACTGCAACTCGAGCAACTAGTGTAATGCATTTGTATTGGCATCGCTATGTGTTTACTTATGACACCATATATAAATGTAGCCATGCAGGAACTGCATCGATGGACACCCTGGTTAATCAATCAACACGAGCTACATAATAGTGGGCAGTTATACAGAGCTACACATTGTCCTTGTTGTACGATTTGACGGGTTTTGATTAAAATTGGTCTACGAAATCTGCATTGATAACGACATGAACTCATGCTGAGGCATTGGCGTTATATATCGATGCTAACATGCATGCTGAACACTGTTCTAACTCGGCTCGATTGAATTCTCGCTGTGATACGTGAATCTGACATGTATTCGAAATATCGCTTTCTGTCTTTTGCATCTTCATTATTTGAATTGAAACACAAAAGTACATCCACTCCCGAGATAGATGGTGACGTAATACGGACTTGAAATCAACTTATGAAGGGTCATTGTCGATGGTTAGGGAATAGTGTTATGTGGTAACGTAAAGGAGATCCGGGACCAGAGCAATATAACCCTTTTCGAATTATGTTGCAACTTATTGCAATGGACATTGTCATTCATGAAATTGTGAAATGACATTTACTCGATGCTGGTACCTAGTTGAACAAAGGAAAAAAGTATAGGTGATATTCGTATGTACAGGAACCTATAAATGCATTTGACAAAAAAAATGTAATACTTTTACAGAGCAAACTGTACGGTTGGTGAAATATTTGTAAAGTGCCTAACCGAACCCATTTTATAAATAAAGTGTTCAACAATCAGTAATGCTGACCAAATTGCATATACAAGTCTGCGCCGAAACAAAAGTGTTTAATCCGGTTCTGGTGGCAGATTGGAGGCCATTCCTTAAAGTTTCTGTTATTCTTTTCCAAACCACATAATAACACCTAGGGACACGGCACACATATTCAGACTCTGCTCTCCTTTATATAATTAAAAATTCTTCCATTTAATTTCCTGTACATATACATCTGAACCTGCATTGGAGTTTCTTTTGTAGTACTAGCGTCAGTGAAAATGTCCATTTATTATATCAGAGATATGATACAAGATTTAACTGGCACGATCTGCACGACAGATTTGCAGCTGTACATTCAGAGGTTTAGGATTTGGGAATTAAACGTCTCTGTAATTGCGTAAATCTGTTCCTTCATGTCGATAGAAATATCAATAGGACATCCTCAAAAACTGAAAAAAAACTGTTGGCATATATCATCTAGTTTAAAGCTAGCACCTAAGATCCCTAAAACTGAGGATATTTTTTCGTTATGCATGCTGGTCCCTTTGACAACACACAAGATACATGTCACTAAAATGGAACTAGATCAGCAGTTACTCCATTAGACCTATCAATACTTTTAAAAAGCAAAATGTGCTTAATAAATCCCAAGAGGGCGGAGAAGTCAAATAGAACAGGCACCAGTTGTCAAAGCTACAATGATGTCATTGTGTAAACATAAGATTACTGTTACGGGAAACTGTGAACGGTCAATGGCGGGTTGTCATGGAGACGCAAGTAAAAGCGTTTGGACACATTTTGCTTATTTTCTTAGATAAGAACGACAAAATTGATACCAGACGGTAGGCCAAAAGGTCTTACTCAACCCTGGCTCTATCTAACAGAGGCCTAACACTAGCCTTCCGTAAACACATTGTAACCTCTAATGCTCTCACTGTCCTGTGTATTGTTGATATAATCAAAATCAGCAGAATGCAGGGTATAACTTCATTTATCATATAACATGACCTACTTCCGGTGCAATACTGCCGTTCAATAAAAATGATATGGCACACGTACAATGTCACTATTGTGACGTCATAAATAATTTATGACATCAAAATAAAGATATGACATTGTACTATTGTCTCTGCAGAGAAAAACATACCGCCTGAGTCGAAATGTTTCTGGAGTTAAATACATTGTATAATCACAAAGTTAATGTAGGCATGTTTCTGGAGTTATTTAATAAAAAGAATCTAACACTCGTGTCCATGTAATATTGAATTTATTATACTCGTATATTAATTTCATATAAAACTCGCCAAAGACTCTTTTCATATGAAATTTATATATTCGTTCAATATATTCAATATTACATGAACACTCGTGTCAGATCCACTATATAGTGACACAGTTTTCATTGTTATGGAAACATCAAAAAAATATTTCCATTTACCCGTAAAACATTTTGGTTTTAGTTTTTAAATTTAAGTTAAGGTGAAGACAGTATATTTGGTGCATTAATTGTGGTCATGCGACAAACATTTTTGAAAACCTTATCGGAAGGGTTTTGATCAAGACAAGGTATGGCAGTTTCTTGTATCAGAGATATGGCGGCAAAACATCCTGTATTTCTTAGTAAACCACATTCGAAAGTGGGACATCCCAGCAGTCATATTTTTTATTTATATTGACGATTATCAAAAGTGAAAGTAACATTTTATTCGTATGCGGAATTTGTAGTATAAATTTTGGCATATCCCACTTCTCTCACTTCCCATTTATCCAGTATATACCATCTCCCATTAAGCCAAGTTTAGCTAGACGGGACACTGTGTATATAAAAGGACATTGAACTCACATCTAACTTTTGTTGTACTTTTAAAATGGATTCATCACATTATCCATTATTTATTTTAGTACCTAAAAGGACGCTTTGAATGTTAAATGATATTTTTTTCTTCTTTTAATGACGTTCAGACTTGTCGTTGAATTGATTCTGTGTAAAATAACCCTTTAATGATTGAAAATATTGCAGCAATTATTGTAATCAGGAAAACGTAACAGCAATTGTTCAATCAACTCTTGATATTTGTTTTTTAACATTTAACGCTGGTTGCAGTAGAAGGATTTTAATGTTATATTTTGGGGTTTTCTCCAACTATAAAATAATTTCTTTGTCCCACTATAAAACTATCCCTTCTGTTTTCCAGTGTCGCTGACAGTAGGAGAGGCCAAGGGTCATAGGTCACTAGGGAGCTGGGGGGAGTGGTCAGCCTGGTCGAAATGTTCAGTGACCTGCGGATACGGTACGTCCAGTCGGCACAAGGAATGGCGTCAACCGGACAGAAAGGACAAGTTCCCCTTCTATGACATCATCGAGTGCTGGTCAGCTGTCGACTGCCCAGGTATAGTCAAAGACAATCGTGTCGGCGATTCGTAACTGTTAGGAAACAATAGAATATTGTTTATATGTTAAGAGAAAAGCTGTAATATAAATACAGGAAGGCAGTTTTTACATACACTTATCTAATAAAATAATCTTTAGTTGTGTGGTTTGGTTTGGTTTGGTTTGTTTGTGTTTTACGTCATATGAACAGCTATGGTCATTTAAGGATGTGCCAGGTTTTGTTGTTGGCGGAACGCCGGAGTACCCGGAGGACCGACGGCCGGTACCATCCGCGACTTAGTGGTGGAGGGCTAGTGGTAGCACAATGTCAGATGCCTTAACCACTTGCCCACCGCGGCCCCCTTTAGCTGTGTGAAACATTGCCTATGCATCAGTTAAAACTATTTCATAATTTTAATCAGAATAAAACCACCAACATAAATACTGTTAACGTTACGGTAGGCACTGTAGAAATAACTACTCGATCCATGATCAGTGTTCAACCTAATCACGGTTAATATTCTAATTCCATATATTCGCTATAACGTCAACAAAATTATGAACATCGTACAGTTTTATAGAAGTTTTGTGAGTATAACCGTTTAAAGATTTCCGATAACGGTGTCATAAATAAAAGACTAACTTCACAAACACACTTATAATTGTCCTGTAAAATAAGATATCAAGTAATAGCTACAGTTGGTAAAATTAATTTAAAAAAAACAACATAAATCTGTTGAAAATATCATGCTTGAGATTATTGAAAAAAATGAATCTGAACAAATACAATAATCAAAACAAAATCAAAAGTACATCATTTCTTTGTTTTGTCACGTGGACAGTGCACGGTCGTTGGAGCATATGGCAGGAGTGGACGGCGTGTCCAGTCATGTGTAACGGTGGGGTACAGAGGAGGGAGAGACATTGTAACGAACCGGAACCTAAATTTGGCGGGAATAAGTGTTACGGTGCAAAATGGGAAGGAAAAGAATGCGGAATGCAAAAATGTCCAGGTAGGTTATCATTATAGTGTACTTATTTCTATATTGTTTTACTAATTTGTCTATGGCAGAGTTATTGTAGTAAAAGATATAAGCATGTTCATTAAATATAGTATAATATGTTAAATGGAAGTAATGATGCAACTAATATAATTTACAAAATCAACGTTGCAAGTCTGAAATACCATAGTATAGGTATACAAGTGTTTAAAACTATCTTGACAACAACAGCGATACGTTCTTGTGACACACTGGTACGAACCGGGCAGCTTTAGCAAACCTCACTGATTGTAACTCATGGACGAGAAATCAACTGCCGTATGTTACAATAATTGCTCTTTAGGTCGAATGTTTGAGTTGGAAGGATATGCAACTTGTTTTCATGTGCGTCTGTTTGACATTTGTTATGTAAAATGTCCTATAGAATCAATGGGATTAATTGTATGTAGCACTCATAACTCATTACATACTTCATCGGAATAGTGCTGGTTTTAATTTAAAAAAATTGTATCTATATTGATTATACAAATGTACCTATTTTAACCAAATTTATGCGTTCAATAATGTATATTAGAATAATTAGATTGGTGATTATATGTATTTAATATCTCTTTAATTTAAGTCGCCGTCTTTTATCATAGACAGAACCATCCTTTTAGGAACGGACGAAGTGCATGTCTCTGATAAGGCCAAGTTTAAATACATTAAAAAGCAGTCCTTATTGAATTACAATGCCAGATTCGACGTCCCTACCTTGATACTTAAAGTTTTCGCTTGGACTTTTAAGCTTTGTGTTGTATCTTAAGTGTATTTACGGCTAACCTGTGACACAAGCACTATTTCTGATTGATTTAGATTTGCTATTTGATGTTTTAACACGATATTCCTTTTGGTGTTGGAAGACACAGAAGATAAGACCTTAGTGGTGTCTTTTTCAAAAGCTGTATATTTCAACACTTAAAATATCCCGAACTTAGAAATCTACAACACAAATGGATATTGGAATGTTTCAATACAATTACAAGTTCATTTCTTGTAGAAATCTACGTTGTAGTCTTCCTTCTTTTATAGTCATTCCCGCCAATTTTACAATCTGCTACACAAATGGATGTTTGAATGTTTCAATACAATTACAAGTTCATTTCTTGTAGAAATCTACGTTGTAGTCTGCTTTCTCTTACAGTCATTCGCGCCAATTTTCTGCCTTCTCTTACAGTCATTCCCGCCAATTTTCTGCCTTCTCTTACAGTCATTTCCGCCAATTTTCTGCCTTCTCTTACACTCATTCCCGCCAATTTTCTGCCTCCTCTTACAGTCATTCCCGCCAATTTTCTGCCTTCTGTTACAGTCATTCCCGCCAATTTTACAATGGCGTCATGTGACCATACGTCATTTATCTGCAACAGCCGACATCACTGTGTGCCTGGAGGTCAGCGTTGTGACGGTATCCTACAGTGTCACGACGGGTCAGACGAACGGAAGTGCTTCAGCTACGTGTTTAGATGGAATGGTCAGTGACAAACATTGAAATATATATGTCTATTGGAAACATTCTACTCACTCTCAAATTTGCAAGAATTAACCTATGGCAATTTTACAATCATAGTATTCTTAGATATGACATTTATATAAACGTGATTTTCAAAAATGTTAATTTCGAGCAGGTTAATGCTCATCAGCGTGCTATATATGATATATATGTAACAGAGAGCATGATGAATTAAATTAATTCCAATCCGAACCCGAGAACTTCTCCCTAACCGGGCGGTATATTGCGGCTAGTATTTACCAGGGTTACATATATAACCTCCGTACACAGGCAGGTTTTGCGATTTCAGTGACATCTGGTTATATTTAAGAAACATTTGATAGTATATTCTTCTCTTTTTTCAGGAGTGCGATCCTCAGGCGACGTTTTGGTTGGTAATGTCCGACTTGTGACGTTCTCACTCGCTCTGGTCTTCCTTGTGATTTGTAAATCTACATGACAGGACGGTACAGGAATAAACAATCTGAGGACGATATGTCCTTTTTTATACAGCAATGGTAGGCAGCCTGTGTTGTTATCACAGTCATAAACTCTCATTAATCCGTAATATAAACTATACAGATATGCGGATTAACGGCTGTGATTGAAGGTGCCTCTCCGAGCTCAAACCAACGAAGTTACATGTTATGCAGTGAACGTTTTACTCGTGAGACGACGGAGATACTATTGTATATATGACATATATGTATTTGTTTAAAGACGTTGTATCTTGATTGTTTTGTTTTCAAGATAAAACATCAAAACCAGATAATTGGTATAAATCATTTTATAATTGTCACTTAACTGTGTGTTTTACTTCTTAAGGTATGTCTTAAGAATGAGACGGAAGTTTCCCCATGCACAGAAGGATGTGGACAATGCTAGCAGTATGGGACTGTTTCTGTGATATTTAAGCCCACTAGCCGATACGTATAGTGAAGATACATTGGGGAAAATACATTTACACTTGATGTTAATAGAAAAGTGAAAACAAACAAACGTTGGTGATATTAAATGATTACGTTAAATGAATTATGGAACAGAAAGTTAATCTTTCATGCCATTTGTTTTTGTAACTACAATTTTAACTAACATGATGTTGCATATAAAATATGGTGTATTATGATGATATGAATCAGTTTTGTAAAAAAAACTCGAATATAAAAGAAAATGCAAACAGTTCAGGACCCGGTTGTT
>JAULCA010439207.1:10861-21509 GCA_032360845.1 Crassadoma gigantea | reverse complement strand
ATTGATATCTAAGTATGAAGTTCGAGAACTATTGACATCTTAGAATGAAGTTCGAGAACCATTGATATCTAAGTATGAAGTTCGAGAACTATTGACATCTTAGAATGAAGTTCGAGAACCATTGATATCTAAGTATGAAGTGCGAGAACTATTGATATCTAAGTATGAAGTGCGAGAACTATTGATATCTAAGTATCCGTGCAAGAACTATTGATATCTAAGTAAGAAGTGCGAGAACTATTGATATCTAAGTATGAAGTGCGAGAACTATTGATATCTAAGTATCCGGTGCGAGAACTATTGATATCTAAGTATGAAGTACGGAAGTATTGATATCTAAGTATGAAGTACGAGAACTATTGACATCTAAGTATGAAGTACGAGAAGGTTTGATATCTAAGTATGAAGTACGAGAATTATTGACATCTAAGTATGAAGTGCGAGAACTATTGACATCTCATAATGGAGTGCGAGAACTATTGATATCTAAGTATGAAGTGCAAGAGCTATTGATATCTGAGTATGAAGTACGAAAACTATTGATATCTAAGTATGAAGTACGAGAACTATTGATATCTTAGTATGGAGTACGATAACTATTGATATCTTAGTATGGAGTACGATAACTATTGAAATATAAGTATGAAGTACGAGAACTATTGATATCTAAGCATAAAGTTCGAGAACTATTGACATCTAAGAATGAAGTGCGAGAACTATTGACATCACATAATGGAGTGCGAGAACTTTTGACATCTTAGTATGAAGTACGAGAAGTATTGATATCTAAATATGAAGTGCGAGAACTATTGATATCTAAGTATGGAGTCCGAGAACTATTGATATCAAATTATGAAGTTCGAGAACTATTGACATCTAAGAATGAAGTACGATAACTATTGATATCTAAGTATGAAGTACGAGAACTATTGATATTTAAGTATGAAGTACGAGAAGTATTGATATCTAAGTATGAAGTGCGAGAACTATTGATATCTAAGTATGACGTGCGAGAACTATTGATATATAGGTATGAATATGATTGCAAAGTCTGAGGTATAAATAACTTTTATTCGTCTATCAAAAGTTAAGGTTGACAAAATTTGTTGTACTAGAAATTTGATAGTAAGGGAATGTGTTAACGGGAGGCTATGATCTGAATTAGGTCTTCGAAATAATGTCCAGAGATCACAGCTCATCTATGACCCTAGAAATAAGTGACTGATTGAAAATATTATAACAAGACCGTCTGATATGAAAATTAAACACTGTAGGGGCAAGCACCTGTTGTCCGGGTTTTGATTGGGATATTTCGCAGATAAAAAGTATAGCTTATAGGGGCGATAGATATTGTTACGACCATACGTTCGATTTGAGTTTTATTTGTGATGGGAAGTGACGCAAAGTTGTTAAGGTACATGTAGATAGAATGATAACGACTAACTCTACACCTAAACATGCGTATAAATAGCGATCTGCAATGAAATAAGAGACGCAATTTATGCCAATTCAGACGACGGGGTACGACCTATATAGAAGAACGAAACCTGTTACTCCTATCTCATTACATTATCCTCCGTGTCATATGTCCTTAATATTTCACGGTCATCATCAAAGTCATAAATCAGGTTGTACGTTACAAATGTTTCATTTGTTTATGTTTTGAAAGCTCTGCCATCATTTTCGTTTATTTTTCAATATTAATCCTTAGAATATGACACTGACCTATTTCCATAGTTTTCTACCTCGTTTAGACGTAAATCATACTACAGCTGTCAGTATTTAAAAGCCTTTCCGAGTGAGTCTTAGTTTAGGACTGGCCGAGGGAATAAATATTTACCACATTTCTAGCATGGCTACATATTCCTGATAGAGCTATAACAAGAGGAATGGCTGAAAGGTGCCCACAAAAACAATCCCTCTGTTTCTGTGTTACAGGTTAGCGTGAAGTGTCATAACCAGTGTAAACTTATCCTTCTATGGGGTTACGTTTCTTGTTTAAAATGGAAATCACGATCGATGGGTTGTATCTAATACAGTTCCGCGTGTCAGGTATCGCACGTGCACTGTTGTTGCATGCATAAAAAGTTGCACGGAAATTGACAACTCTCTGGGTGCCAAAAATGTCTCGCGTTAAATCTCAGAAACTTCATAGGTTTTATCGATCAGTAAATCTATACTTTGTCAAGATCTAGATGTATGAGACGTTTGAAGGTTATTTAATATATCTTATTTTGTTACGAAGCTGTCTAGACAAGGTGCCATCTTCCTTTGGTCATAAACTAAAATATTTTGAAACACAAAAGTGATAAAACATATACCAATATAGAGAAAAAATCCAATTCTTTTCGGATCGTCTGTCTTTCTGCGTTCGTTGAATTTTAATATACTATTATTTTATACGATTTATTTGGATGGTTCGCATATTTTGGAACCTTATTGTTTTTGTGAATACGATATGTATAAAGCAAGGAAAACAGCACAATGTCTTTTTATTAATTTTTTTATTCTACAGAGTAGGTAAACCATATAGCGCGTAAAAAAATTTAAAACCCGATAGTAAGATTGCCTTACATGGAGCTGAATGTTGATGTCTGATATCCATGACGATATCTATTTCTATTCGATATAAACGTCAGAGCTACTGTTCTGTCGATTTGACCAAAGACAATATTATGCTTATGTTTCATTTTGACGCATAATATCAATACCATAATTTGACATCTTAACAAATTAAAATATTTGGACATGGTACACAATAGCCAGATCATAAGACATAAGAGTTTTTTCAGACTCAATACTGTCATAGAAAGTCTACAGTTCTGAGTCAATGTTGTAAAAGTTACTTACATGTATATTTATAAAATTCTGTGTTCAGAGAACACGACTTTTAATCAAAACGGTTGTGTAAATTCTAAATCGTTGAAAGTAGGGCGAAATAGAAACAATATAAATATTTATACAGATATCATTGCAAAAATACCAGACGATTGAGACCAGGTGATAAGGCACCATCGAACCAAATACATTGGAAAACGTTGTTCTCCCACCTCTTTGTATGCCAGACGCAAGTGTACATGTACCATGTGGAACACCCATGAGGGATTCATGGGTTTATACTCGAAGTATTGGCAACGCCTCGTTTCTAATCTAAAGTGTACACCCTCGGATAGAATTCCCAATCCCCAACACATACACATGACACACTCTGAACGTCTTTGACATGAAAGTGTGGAAATGCTATGTAGTAGATTCAAGCACTTCTACAAGCGCAGATACAAAGATATATTTACATGTCTCCCTTCTTCAGCTTAGTAAACTCTGACTGCGTATAAATAAGTGTATACGCAGAGAAAAAAAGATCGGCGGAGTGATATTTGTTATACTTACGCGCACCATAGAATATGATCGTTGTCAGCTACGTTCATACTACCTTAAACGCCGTCAAAATGAAGGTCAATCCTTAATTACATCTGTTTCACAACGTTCTCAATATTTAGCAAAGCTTTACGGAAACACCAGTGGCTTGGTAACAACACCCGTACTCTTGGTAACTTTAACAGCGACATAACTTAACCCGCGTCATTGAATGCAGTTAGGTTTGCTCTCCTTAATGCTTGGTGCGAATTCTGTATTTGACCTATTTTCGCGCTTCTGTACCATATGAACAATTGTTTAAAGTTGAGGGTCGATGATAGCGCTTTCTTGTTAAAAAAAACAATTCGCAAAAATACATTCTTAAAAAGCTTCCGTAACTTTCTCGTGAAGTTTGCAGAGCTTTCACAATCAAAGCATATTCATCCTTCTGTGAGCCTCTTTGATATATAAAAACTATTTGCTTTACTTAAAGTCATATCTAAATGGATAACAAAATGAAACTTTCTAATTAGCTCTGAGAACTTTCCTCATTTCGTATGGATGGTCTTTAAATCCGACATTCGGAATCTTTGAATATATAATACGTTTTCGCCAAGAACAGATCATTTCCATATCCTTGTATTTACATGAAGTTGTTTCTGTTATATTATCCTGTATATATTTAGACAATTTTTTCTTGATTCCACTTCAACGTAGCCTTATCAAAACTCTCGTTGCTTCAATCTGTTTCTTTTCTTTTTAAGGCATGGGAAGGGTGGGGTGGGGGGAGGTGGGGAGGGGGATCCTGCAAAAAATCCAAACAAGAGATGCCGATAAAAGTCATCATTATTTTATGTTAAGATGTTTGTTTGTTGATAGTGTTGCTGCTTGTTATAATGAATAAGCTAAATGGCAACGGCTGTAAGGAAAACTCGAAAGAATCAAGTGAGTACGAACGTAAACAGCGTCTTACATAAATAAACAATAATCATAAAGAGAACTTGTTTTAATAAAGATAATTAGATATAAAATCATTGTTTAGACTCTCCAGTACCCTGTTAGAAGAGGACACACACAAAGGTATGGGACCAACATGCATGATCTCTTACTTCCATTTAGTAGGATATAACAGGTGGTTTTCTCCCAATTAATGCAACGATTCCCTATCAAGCTAAATCAGACGGCTTTGTTAAGAAAAATGTCGTAAGCTCAAATCTCTTGTCAGGACCATTCAATCCGAAATAAATGTAACTTGGTCAAATGTTTTATTTTGTTGGTTTTAAAACTAAGTAAATAAACATGAACAGTAGGACTTTGTTACACAGCCTATTCAGTTTCCGAAAAACCCGCGACCCAGCGATGGAGGGCTAGTGGTAGCAGAATGTCAGACGCTTTAACCACTTGGCCACCGCGGCCCCTACACATTTGGGAGAAGAAAATATCAGTTTTGTTGTTTGGCCAGCTTATATTAGATGCATTTCTTATTATTTCCATTTGTTAACATAAAGATATTAATTGGATAAATGGTTAAGGGAATTATGTCTGGCCAAGTTTAGTAAAGGACGTTTGTTTGGTTACTGGGGATAGAAGAATAAAAGGCAATAACGTTACGGGACTGCGATGGCCAAGTGGTTAAGGCGCCTGACATTCTGCTACCACTTGCCCTCAACCACTGGGTCGTGGGTTGGAGACCTACGTGGGGCAGTCGCCAGGTACTGGCCGCAGGTCCGGGAACTCCGGCATTCCTCCACCACCAAAACCTGGCACGTCCATAAATGATTATAGCTTATAATAGGATGTAAAACACAAACCGAACAAAAAGTAATAAGGATCCATAGGTACATGTTCCATAGGGAAACTTATTTAGTGTTTACCGACATAGGTCATAATTAAGTTCTAACTCAGTAAGTCGGGTTGCTTTATATAGTAACTTCTGCGTCGTAGCCAAACTAAAATAAAGGATAGGCCTATTAGAAATGACATATGATAAACAGAAATTAGGGATAGGTCGATCAGAAGTTATGATAAAAAGAAAGAAGTTATATATATGATAAATAGAAATAAGGGATAAGCCTACCACAAGTTATACAATGTAAACACAAATAAGGGATAGGCCAATAAGAAAGTATATGTATGTATAAACACAAATAAGGGTTGACACACTGTAGAATGATAAAATGGGGAAAGTTCGGATTGTTTAATGTACTTAGTGGTATAATGTATGTAACAGCTTGCGTACTATCACTTTAAATATCAAATAACTTTTCCTATTTGACATCGATATAATTTATGGCGTGGTGTTGTATCGAGAGATCAGCACTTATTAACACTAATTTTGTACCTCACTTATATTTGTAAACACTAGCTGTATGTCTATTGTTTCATTTTGTGATTCTAAATGTAAATCCCTCTCGAACAATCTAAAGCATAATCAGAGAGATAATATTATTGACATCTTAAGGCTTACAATATAGTAGTAAGCTGGCATATTATATTTCAAGGGTAACAGAACCAACAATAAAAAGTACGCTAGTTATATAAAGTGAGTGGGCAGTGCATTGCCTCCTATGGGAGGTGATTGAATGGCAGTGTTGTAAAATAACTTTTGTTTTGTGAGGGTCGACCAGATAGTATCATACACTTAGGCATGGCAATACTACGATTCTGTGTTACTTTTGCACGTACAACCGCACTCCGATTGTAATGTTATTCATGTTTTTGGGTGGTGGTGGTGGGCTGAGAAGGGTATAGGGTGGAGGGAGTATTCGGGAAAGAGGTGTCTTCACATTACATTTTATTGTTAAGATCTGAATTTGCGAACACAACAATAACAAATGCATATTACTCAATTTTAATATCTGATGATAAATTTTCGTAAAATATTCGCGATCGAAGTATTGTTATTTTGAAAACGATATTATATGATTGACGTTTATCTCTAGATACTGCTTTTGACAATATGCATAACTGTATTTAGTGTTAAAATGCACTGGGAAATGCACTTGAAAGAGGATAGCTTTACAGGATGCCTTAGCCCGTATAGAAAAGTACATACAATATACAACGGCTGACTTAAAACGAGCATAAATACAATCAATGTCAAAACACTTTCTGTATGGTCAGTGTATATAATCGTTATCGTTAAACGTCTGTGTAATACCCTAGGCTATGTAATGTTATAAACTACGTAGCTTCTGCTGCGACAACCATTCTGCATCTAATATCAACATTGGAGAACCTTGTCGATGCTAAATACATCACACATGCAACACTTTCTGTCAAACATCTATAGGAATTACGATCAACGTGTTTCAACTAGAACCTACCATTGGTATTATAAGCACGTACATCCTGAAAGGTTATCGTAACTATGTCTATTTAACATTGAGTACCTTTCCGTTGGCATTCATATTGCAATTGTAAGCGACTCAATACTTAATTTAGCATTTAGTTCATATGATGTATTTTATCGTGTATGCTTCTTCAATGAATTAATCGTCATATCTCAAGGGAGGGTCAGTGTTTTCCAACGTAACAATTACATGTAAGACCTTATCATAATGATGACTTAAACAATCGGCTTATTACATTATCTGATTGAGGTAGATACAACGGTAAATATACAACAATTATTAAGGTATCAAAAAGTTGCAATCTCTTAATCATATGTTTTTGAGGAAGTATTTGACTGTATCGAGTGTGTATATATGAATACTATTTCGATGTTTTGCAAACTTATTTATCTTATTTAGGTTACACATTAAGCAAAATTATTATTATTTTCAATAATTGACAAATTATTAAATATTTTGTCTATGACAGAGTTAATAAAATTTTTATCCATTTCTATTTCCTTTTTTTTTCTTGTTAATCCCAACAAAAGCTAGTAAAATTGATATAAAGCATACAATTTAGGCTTTCTATAATTGTTTACTCAGCTGCAATTTTAAGTAACAATGTGTAATTTCATTACCGTTATTTTCCACCGGTAGGCTAACCACATACATATATATTAGGTACCAATTAAAGTACATAGAATTATAGAATTGGCAGTCAGGTTCACGACTGGATTATATGTATTTTCTGTCTAGAACATTTTGACACCATATACATGTATATTACAATCTTTACTCTGTGAACTTTAGCTATGATACACCACTTAGTATAGTCATTCTTCTATTAACCATCATTTTAATGAACCACACAGCTAAGTCAGTTATCTATGAACCATAGCTGTGATGTCAACATAGTACAAGCATTTCTCTATGAACTGCAGCTGTGATGTAAACATGATACAATCAGTTATTTAATGATTTATCTCCCATGTAAAGCATTGCTCTGTATACCGAAGCCGTGGTGTACTACATAGTACCACATTTTGCCATAGACCATAGCTATGACATGGCTCCTGATACTCTCATTT
This sequence comes from Crassadoma gigantea, assembly GCA_032360845.1. Classification (NCBI taxonomy): domain Eukaryota; kingdom Metazoa; phylum Mollusca; class Bivalvia; order Pectinida; family Pectinidae; genus Crassadoma; species Crassadoma gigantea. The sequence goes on along the minus strand of JAULCA010439207.1, from coordinate 13,729 downwards.
CTATGCGAACTGTATCAGCTTAGATGTACAACATTGTACAATCATTTCTCTATCAAACAAAACTATGACGTGGGACAAACGTGTAACAATCAGATCTCTATAATTTATTGAACACAATCGATTTATCTTGAAATACAATCACTATATAAAATGGTGTTATGATTTTCATAATGGGAAACCAGTCAAATATGTGCTTGATATTGACAGGGGAATTCTGCAATGTTAGCACGCTCAATAGCGTACCAAACGGAGAAGAGTTGTGGCGAGGAGGAGGCATGTAAAGAGACTCCCGGCGGTTAGAAAATTTAAATCATATCTGCAATCGGGGCATTAACCACGTTTCCCTTAAACACAGACAACTATCTGGATTCTATTGAGGTGAATGTACTTTCCCACTGCGGGTATTGTTATATTCCTAATTTAGATCAAGGACACTGTTTTGAAATTGACAAACCAATATATAACAACGCCAGCGCATTGCAAAGTGCTTCTTCCTCTAATATTTCAGGAAGTGTTGAATAAATGATATAGCAATTATTTTACAAAATAACCAATCCTGCTGTGGTGAAGCTGTGTATAAATGTTACAACTTAAATTTTTACAGGAATGCCATACCGTCAAACACAGATCATACTGGAACATGTTGACCCGGCTTCCAACTCTATAGAAAGGTGTCAATCTAGTGACATAGCTGTAATTGTGATACCGATTGGAAAAATACATACCTGTTATAATACTTATAGGGCGATGGATGGTAAAACCCTGTCATAGTACCTTCTCTATTAAAGTAAACAGCCAAGACAACTACATTTCTTTTAACAGTTTTCTTATAAAATATGGTACATATAATGTACTAAGCAAACACTGTCAAGGTAACTAAACAGGGTACATATAAATTGCCTGTCAAAGAGCATGTACCTGTTCATAGTTCCTTCTCTAATATAATAAATAGGCAATGCAACATGCATTAACAATATTTTTAATTAATAATTGTACTAAACATACTTGTCACGGTGTGTGTAATTAGACATGGTACATATTCTGTCATTAAAAGGCAAGAGTATTGATGACGGAAAAGGGAATTAAAACAACTGTATCAAGGTTTGTGTAATTAAAAAGGTACCAAACAACCCTTGTCAAGGTTTGTGTAATAGGACATGGAACACAATCTGTCAAAGGGCCAGTACCTGTATTCTAACCTATTATAGTTAACAGGAAAGGCATCTATTCGTTCACAGTATTTGTAATTAGAAAATGTGCTAAACATACCCTGTCAAGGTATTATTAGACATTGAACATAGCCTGTTAAAGGACATGTACCTGTGCAATGTACCTTCCCTATAATAATAGTGTTTGTAATTAAAGAGTAGTATACACATCATATTAGGATTGAAACCGGAAATATTATAACCACGACATACAATTTATAGTTAGAGAAGCTGTGTTCCTGTCACAAAAAATAATAAGTTTGTTAAGTAGGGTGTAACGAAGTATTTATGTATTTTCAGATAGACAATGTATATACATTGTGACAACAGACGTAAAGGCAAATTTTATCTATACACTTTCACTGTTATTGCAGAAATTGCAGGAAAAAAATGAATCAATCAATTTTAATGAAAAGTCAAATGTTACACATGGACTATATGACTAAAGCATACAAATAGTCAAGTGTTTCACATGTAGGACTCTATTTACCAAGCATACAAACAGTCAAGTGTTACACAAACATATAGGATCTTAAATAAATTTCCATTTCATATGAAATTTCTGAAACGAGTCTAGGAATTTTTCAATTTAGGGAGCCTCTGACTCTGGAAAAGTTCGTGAAAAGTTTTATAGAGGCCATATAAAAAGAAATCGAGTGTAAGATCCTTTTTATCACATAATCAAGATGTGTAACACTTTTTCGTTTAAAAGTACAATTTTCATGCAACCTTGAAATGTTAAAAGCTGCCATTTTGATTATAGTGCGTAAGTCTGTGACGTCATGTACTTGTCCTAGGCGTGACGTCAAAATTGAAACGATTGGAACTTACAACCAATCACAGGGCTGATTGGTCATATAACATGGGTTAATACGCAAAAAAAATGACATGGGAATATTCACTGGATAACACAGTACATTATAAGATAAGGACTTTATGAACCAGATCAAATGAAATATCCAGTATCATACTCGTAGGATAATCACTAGACATAAAAAGTGAGATAGTCGCTTTTAACTCATTCATCCCTGAACATTCATAATAAGCTATTCTAACCTTTGAATTGAAGGAGGTCAAATGTGTCGTCAGGGGTAAATGAATAAAAACAATCAGTAAATCGATGAAGAAAGCCAAACAAAGTAAAAACTTACTAGACCATTTGACCATTAATATAATCATACATATTCCGTCTTTTCGTAGCTCTTGTGAGTAGGTAGTGATTGTTACGTTATAAGTTTGTGAGAACATAAAGTCGTTTTCTCAAAAAATTATGACGTTACTCTCACAAACAAATGGCGTAACAATCAAAACCTGCCAACAAAAGAGCAGATAATTCACATGAAAAGTCCAGTGCCACATATGTAGGACTACATGTTGGTCATTGCTAATTAGGTCATGTAAGACCAAACGTAAATTACGTAATTTAATGTTTATACAATTAAGGGGGCATATCACTTTGTCCATGTCCGTCAAGGCCAAGGTCACTGTTGCTAAATATAGAAAACCATCAACTGCTTCAATTTTAACACCTAGTAACAACATTCTTTCATAGATTTTCATCAAACTTTAAACATAGATCGAGAATGAGAATACTTCTGACATTGATGTATTTCAGGGTTCAAAGGTCAAGGTCACTGTTGCTAAATATAGAAAATTATAA
>JAULCA010439196.1:0-10814 GCA_032360845.1 Crassadoma gigantea | reverse complement strand
TGGTTTTTGGCATTTTTTTTGTAGTTCATAACAGAATAAATGACGTGTTTACATAACTAAACACAGTAATTCAAAAAAATCTGTGGCTGCTAGCTCAGGAAAACAAATATTTTCTATAACTCAAAACAAAAGTTATTAGTGAATCAAGTATTTAATATAATTCGAAACAAAACTTTTAAAAGAAAATGACCTAAATTTTCTACAAATTAACACAAGGAAACCCGTTAATCAGAGATAAACGCAATATAAAATCATCCAGATTGATTACCAGTAGTGACCGTGCAACACTGTTCAGGTAGCGCATTTACATTCTGATTAAAGGGTTACCTTCTTAGAATTGTGACCCTTTGTGATCTAGGTAAATATAAAAAAAAAAAATGAAAAAAAATCAGGCAATATTTCGCTTGAAATCTGTGTCGACCTACGTAGCGTGATAGGTGTTTACCTCAGGACAAAGCGGATTGGTCGGGGACATCAAAGTACGTCTCTTACACACGCTTACAATGTCTGACGATCAAATCCATTTAACGTATGAATATATTTCTAATTTTCTAGTCATAGCTGTATTTAAATAGAAGTAGTAGACTATATCTAGAGAGTGTGAAACACGTGCTAAACTTCTGCAGTGTGGACCGACTACGTACGTCAAACGTTTCCTTTGTCTGAGAAAGCTATCCTCCAAATGACATAAAAGGCTGCTTGATTTAACATTAGTCATAGTTTATTTATCTTGGCGATATACGAATTATTTTACATGAAAATAGGTTAAAAATAAATACGAAAGTAGATGTGAAATTTAAATATGTTTCATGACAGTTCATACGTTAATGTGAAATTCCTATGTAGTGTATGTGTGCGAGTCCAGTGATCCAGGCCTGAAGAACACCGTGATTTATGTGTGTTCATATCCCCTTGAACGTCAAGTTCGGGGTTTCATTAGCCCGGCGAATATCATAAATACTATTTTTGTTGATTTTGGGCAGATAAATCATGATGAAAGATCTACAAGGCCATGGAACGGAACAGTATCGACAAAAACAAACATGTTCGCTTTTATGAAGCAGGCTGTTGAAAAAATATTTAGTGTAGTACTTTTAGATCAAAGACTTATCATAAAATCTATGCTCATATTTGTTGAGAGGTAATGGCCCTCCCAGGACAAAGCTATTCAGCGCCATTGTTATAAATCGTTTAAGTGCCCAGAATAAATACGATTTTCTATTCGAACCACATAATGAATACGGCTTCAATATTTCGATTCCATAATACGAAGGTTTGCAAACTTCTGACGATCCGTTATAAAGTAATTTAACTAAAAAAACTAACCTAAACCTATACAGGTAAAAATTTTTGTTAACGATCTGGCTGACCTTGTAAGAATGACGGTTTATTTAGGCAGAAGACAGCCAAGATAATTAAAACGATCGAAATCGATGAAAATTTGTTAGAAAAATGATAAAATTTGAAGCTAGATTCTAATTAGTACAGGAGATAACTACCCGACACATCGACACATCTATAGAAGTTAATCATGGTAGCTGTTGGCGGGGAGGGGGGGGGGGTCCCTAGGGTTGGCAATTCTTTCATGATGTGCAACAATGAAAATCAAAATTTCGAAGAGTGAATTAAAAAAAACAAAATATCGATTGATTAGAACGTGTGTAACGCTTGTTTGAAGAGAGGCCATATATCTCCCTGGGGAATAAAATATCAAACTTGAGTTTTATAACGGCAGACAGAAAGCATCTAGTTTATAGTCAGATCTATTAAGAAGTATGAGAACAAATATAATGTTAACTGTGCGAGAACAAAAATAATGTAAACTATGCCTTTTCTCGTCATATGCAGCGAGACCACAGATGTTGACAAACGCTATCGTGTTATACACATTTCAGTTTCGGTGATTTAAATTAAAAAAAACTGCAGTTTAGGTATACATTACAATATACTCGTCTGCATCTAAATAGCTAATGTTATGAATAAATAAAACGTGTGCATGCACAGTTAGGTAATGAGTGGAAAATGGCTTACACCCTTGCAGTAGATGGCGTATTAATTTGAATTAATTACCAGGACGTAGAAATAATTTAAAATTCCGACTTAACAGGCATATTAATTACGTTAATTATATACATTATGTCGACGTAGATTTGTGGTTTTACATGCTCTCCAGACCGTCGAACATAAACAGAAATCCTTACCAAATCCGGAACAATAAAGCTGAGTGGGAAGTATGTTTTATAAATTATAATTAACTGGACGTTATCGGGTTAAAATGAAATGTTATACTAATGGCGCTTTGTGGAGATTACAAAAGAGAAATTAGTTATCTTCATAATTATCTAATATCCCTTTGATAGCAATGAACAAATATTGCATTAACCAACACCTGTCCAGTAATAAAGAGCGTATGTATGTCACGATGTTTTCCTGTAATAGTCTAATTGCAGGCGAGTTATATAAACTTAAGTACATTATCATTGTATTCAATCTTTTCATTTTCCCACACAGTTTAGGACAGGCACAAGTCTCAATGAGCCATGCATTTTTTACGGGTTAAAGTCCAACCTCAATTAATGAACTTGTTTCAAAATATATTTCTAAAGACCGGAGATATTTTACATTATTATTATAAATGGAGAAAGAGGAACAATAGGCGCCGTGCAGTAGATAATTACTAGTACTTTTCACCACATGTGCTACATTAATAATAATAAAAAAGTAAAGGAATTGGTTTCAGTCATATTAACTATATGCCGTTAAGGAGGGGTATTTCAGATAAATGTCTATCTTACTATCACTGTACTGTTGGGATACATTTATTCCACTTAGCCTCAAGTTAAAATCTAAATATTACTATCTTTTTGTAGTCCCTTATCAACATGTACATTACATGCATTTGATGTAAAAATGGAATGGTTCACCAAATTTAACTGATTCAAAATTTATATATTTGATATTTGAATTTATATATTTGGAATCTTAAGAAAAAAAATGTCGAATTCATTGATATTCAATATTTGTACTCGGGTCTAAATGAACTATTTCGTGTTCTTGGAGATAAATGATCCAGTATTACGGTCTAATTTTTAACCTTAAGTAGAGAAAACAGTTTTAAGATGCAATATGTAAGATAGGGAAAAAGAAAATACAATATTACACCCATGACTGCCCATGTAGTACCGTCTTTACCGTAAGGAGAAGCGCCATGAACCGCCTATAGACGTTACAGCTAATGTTGGGGTACTAGCCATCCTAAAACCAGCAACAAACATAAAAAGATGAAAAGAAACTATGAAATTAGTGGCAGCTGGAATAGCGTTTTTCTATGGAGTCCCCGCTGCCTTGGAGTGAAGCTTCGTCTGTAAGCTATCACACTCTCATCAAAATGCCGTCCGCCTCTACCGTACCGACCATTTGATCTCCAGCAAACCCAACAAAGTGAAAGAAAAAACGTGGAATTTCACAAAATTACTTAATTACTAAACCAAAGAAATATTGAATTATATCTTCAATGCTCCCAAAAAAAATTGTGACTGAAAATAGAAGCGTACATTGGCGGTATTGCGAGTCTAGATGATACACATATTGTTCTGGGTTTAATCCACACGGGCACACATTGTCATTAACGGAGAAAATGTTCTGAACACATGGCAACCTTACCAATGATTGCATACACTTACCTCAAGTGGAAATATCATATTCATACGGAACAATAATAGGCTAGAAAATACCTACTTAATGGATGAAAAATACGGTTACCATTTCTTGGGGAAGTAAATAAAAATAATAAGAAACAGTACATTACGAGTAAATTACCGTGTCGTTGGCAGGAAGGCTAGTTTTAGCAGAAGGAAACAATGTACTTGAGATACGAGGACACAGAACACTACTTTTAGGACTGTGGGGTTCTGTTATATTGGTGTTTACGTCTAGGCTAGAGATACAGAGTTACAACAGATCACAATAATAAACAATAATCGATCGCCTCTTCTCACCACGGGGCGAGATGCATCACTGGTCTAGAATATAAATACAAACGTCTGCCTCATGCATAATTCTTGTTTGTTATAAATAATTTCTTGTTTAGGAAAATAATTTATAGTAAGAGTGCATTGCTGGAGGGCTCATGAATATCATTTCAAATCGAGATGAGAAATTTATGACCGACGGAAATAAATACACTTAAGTTTGACAATATTGTAATTGTTCGAGGGGTTTGAAATAAAAGCATTGCTTGGCGTGGGTTTTAATTTAAAGGGACAAAAAAAACACGAAAAGTTATTTTGAGCTTCTTTTGATTAAATGAAATTATCTTTTCAGAAAAATGAAAAAAAGAGAGAGAAGATTGGTGGAACTCCGCCTATCGGTACAAAAGCTATAGACAAAGTGTGGCCATTACTGAACGATTATACCATTAGGCCGTGTAGAATGGGAGGGCATATCTTATGTCCCTCGTTAAACGTGACGACAATACGCCACTACTCCAGTACACTGTTACACCGCTGTCGAGTACACCCGATAGCTCTGTGTAATGTTATACAACAACATTGTATTGTGACCCTAGGTAATGGCGCACACAACACAGATTCCACGTTGAAATATTAAACCCCTATTAGTAGCCTGGTTGATGGGTAGCCATAAAGCTAGAATTCCCTTTGCCAACTAGACCTTGTGGCACTCCAAATGCCGAAATGAAACCGCCGTAAACAGCGTAACTAATCTACCCTGTATCCACGTAATACTAACTGTACAACGGACGCAAGGGGTAAGTATAGCTGTACAGGTAGTCTATATTCCCATGATAACAAATGCGATTTCTTTAAATTAAGTATACTAACAAATTGTGAGCGATGGAGTTGGGCGTCTGATCAGTTTTGGTGATTTGTGAAATACTTTTATAAGAGCTTATATCTTTTAATTTTTTAAATATTGAAATCATAGAATATAGCAGCCATAGACGTTATGTTATTCACCTGAAATGTAACGCACTCGTATAACATTATACGGAGTAATATCCACTTCTATATTGCCAAAAAAAAAAATATAAAAAAAAAATCTGAAAGACTATCAATAATTTCCGCCAATTTCTCAGTCGCACATGAATTACACACACATTTAAAAAGCGGCACTGTCCTCACATTTATACACATGTAAATCACACAGCTACACAAACACGCCGATACACAAGTTACACCCGTGACCCACTGGGTTTGGGTACATACTTTTGGCCATGTTGTGATTTCATCACTATGACAGGTGCCTGGTGGTACCCTGCAGTTCCTGCACCGTTAAAATTTGACTTCCGCCTGGTAAATCTCCGTGAACAAAAGTTACTCCACGATTTAGCAGTCTTGGAACTCCAAATCCACATCCCGCTCGTAATACCAACCACGAGGGACATGAAAATTTTCAGCATGTACACTTCCACTGTAGGTATGGATTTGTCCAGCGTGCAGTCTTTGTGGTTTTTTGACACACGACATGGCGCGTCCATCGACTGTTGTGTCCAAATAGGAAAATGTACGCGTTCATAAAAATAGCATCCAATAACGCACGTGGCTGGTACAGTATACAGTACAGAGAAAACTCCAATTTTGGCCATTAACTTTTCCAGTTTTCTAATATTGGAACTTCCGTCCATTTTTAAATTGTTTCTGATACGGAACAAAGCTACGAATCCGGCTAAAATAAACATGGTGCCGGTGATTAAATACACAATTAATGGTGCTAAAACAAACCCTGTTAAAGCGGCCGGATCCTGGTTGCCCACAAAACAGAGACCGGTCAGTTCGTCTCCGTCCACTCGACGCATGGTCAGTATTATAATGGTCTTAATAGCAGGTATGGCCCAAGCAGCCAGGTGGAAGTAGCTGCTGAGGGCCTCTATTGCTTCCTGGCCCCACTTCCTACCTGCTGCCAAGAACCACGTGACGGTAAGTATCACCCACCACAGGGAACTCGCCATCCCGAAAAAGTACAAGATTAAAAACACTATAATACACCAAGTACTTTCCAGTCCCTCTTGAATTAAGAACTCCGTCCCGTCTGGTGTTCTATCACAAGAAATAGCGTTAGGACCTGTAATTGCACGGATCATGAACGCCATGGAGTAAATAGCGTAACACATGGATAGGAATATGATGGGTCTCTCTGGGTATTTAAATCTACTGGTATCGATGACAAAAGTTAGGAATGTCATCACTGTTGACAGACAGCATAAGGAAGCCCAAACAATAGTCCAAATCTCGGCAAATCGTTTGTCTTCTTGACGGAAGAAAACGTCAATGTTGCATTTGGGAGCACACGAATTGTTTTTGTCGATCTTCTCCACGTGCACATACCGGTCGGAACACTGGTGAACTGGGGGTCTAGTTACCCGAACATCTTTTCCTTTAATTACTTTTGTCTTGGAATTGTTTCCACCAAAATTTGGTATCTTTTTCTCCCTCCAACTCTCCAGTATTTTCCACCATTCAGCACTCTCAGCTTCCGACCCAAACATACCCGAGTCAAACTCGTGATCCGACGTGACATTTGGAGCCTCCATGCACAAGTTTATAGGTGTCCGGTCGTCCTTGTTGGGCAGTTTTGAGCAGTCCAGCATCGGTGGCCACTCGAAGCTGAACCTACTTAGCAAGGGTTCACACTTAGTCCGTACTTCAATACACATAGACCGACAAACAGGTATGATAAAGGTCTCGTCATCCATTTCCGTACACATGGGGGCGAACAGTGAACACAGGAAAAAACGCAACAGTCTTGAACAACTCAGTTGTACCAGTGGTAAAAATTGATGAATTTGAATAGCTGCATCTTTTTGGTTTGAATGTCCCACAAGATTTGGCATGCGAGTCAAATTGTATTTCATATCCAAACACATGGGGATAGTAATTCGCTCGCATCTTTGATAGTGGGTTCTTGTGTCAAACGGCGATATGCCATGTACGGAGCCCGGGACAGCGTAGCAGACGACAAATAGAACACTTAAAATCCACATGTACATTTTGAATAATGCATTCACAAACGTCCGAATATGATTTGATATATCCCAACAAGTACTATGTATTAGTTTGATGAAGTTGTCTTTCACCACCACCAGTAGTAGACTGTCGATATCTCGACGATAGACACATGCTCTCTGTGTGTGTGCAGAGGGCAGCCAACTGTGGGAGCGATATGGACACAATGTTTATAACTCTGACAGTATATCAACGGGCCGCGCTCGCTCCACTGTAAACACACAACACAGACAGCTAAAACGATCAATGCGCTGTGGACATCATCGTACGAAATCCTTTACCAGGGAATGATTCTCAGTATTACAAACACCTACAACGAAATACAAGTATCCCTGGTGTAATGCAACCATCCACTGCTCTGAATACTTCTGTAAATAGAGTTTTATTTCCATATGAAATGCGGACTATTTCTTGTTGAACACATAACATGTAAAATTGATATTCCGCACAAGAGGAGGCGTGGCTACAACCTCTTTGATATTAGCGGAAAGGCAAGTCAACCCGGTGTCAATCATTGAAAGCTAGTCTTCCGTGTATAACTTCAATTGCTTCTCCGGCCTTTCATCTTACTCTGTGTCTCCGCCCCTTGCTTGTTGGTACACTATTTTCTTTTTCGGTCAGAATGATACTTTATTGAATTTATGATGAAGTATAGACAGATCGATTATTGTCGTTTGGACGGTTATGTAATACGTAACACACAGATACAGGGAGTGTGTAGCTACTGGACAGATCAACAGTGAAATCCCTATTCCTTTACATTAGCTTTACCGTTCGTGTCTAAAACACAAATTCGTAGACGAAGCATGTTAGGGTGGAATTAGTGAGTAAACCTCACTATTTCAGGAATACAATTGTGTTAGCTACTCTGAAACCTCAATAATCCCGATTCCTACTGCAATGGTTTTAAATTTGTATTGATTCTTAATTTGTATCGACTGAAGCTTATTAAATAAAAGAAAATAACTTAAATGATGTTTCACGATAAGATATAATGAATGCCAATACATCAGTTTTATCTGGAAAAGAAATACGCTATATAGAAATAAAGGGAAACGAAATATTGGACATTGCATTATATCTTCATTTAATTACTTCATTTGTGACTGAAGAGAATGCTAAACAACTATATGAATCTCGTGTTTCCGTGGACATTGATAAGATTCAGTCTGTAATTCAGTACCGTTCTGTATACTGGTACCGGAGATGATAGCGGAGATGATATTTACGATGATGGGATTTTATCAGCGATCCCTTTTGAGATATAATAAAACTGATACATAAAATGCCGATTTCAAAGACCGAGGAAAATAATTGTGCAATCATGGATTTTTTTGAAAATATTACAACGCTGTTATTAGATATTTTCGTGTACATGAATATATGTTTGTTTATCTCAGAATCTAGATTGCATAAATGCAGCTTTATTTTGATTTTCTATTTAATGTATACATAATATTTAACGGTAATTGTTCAGGTATTCCTAATGGTATTACACCATAGAATTGACAGCTAGTCTGACGTCACTGAAGGCCTAATTAGAATGCATTGATAATAATACTTCATAGACATTTAGGTTAAACTTATTAATATTGATAGAACCGGTAGATCGATAGCTTCAGATTATTATTTCTGTATATATTTGTGATATTATCTTCTTAACCGCGATCATGTAATGTCATTCCTCTTTACCGCGATCATGTAATGTCATTCCAGCGTCATCAATATTTACTGCACAGTAAAAAAATATTTGTGGATCTTATCTATTTATCCATATAAATATATCTAACATAATTCAATATTTATCAGATATGAACAATTTAATGAAATTGTTTGTTTTGTCGAAAAAGAAAAAAATCCCACAGGGCCATGGGTATATAGTCAGTTAATAATCTAATACAATACATGTTATATAGATTTCTTCACATCTTGACCCATGTCCCTGTGCCGACTACTTCATTATTTGTTTGTGTGTATTTAACTTTGTTCATTAAAGGACATGTAGTAAATTTAATAAATGAAATAAGAACTTCCGTTGAATATAATATTGATTTTACAGTTAATGATTACATACAAACCTGAATGGAATAGCCAGGTTTGGGCCCTTATGTCAGTCATCAGTTTGGCAGTTGACGCTTATATATGAAATACGAATTTATTATCATTGGAGAATTCTGTGATATTCAAATTCAAATTTATTTTTATTTTTCCAAATGACTGTCTTTTTATAACAGTAGTCTGGTTATAAGATGTTCATTTTTAATAAAACACCGTGAAAATGCTTATACTGAATTGGCACGTTTTTCCTTTCAAAGTTACAATGTACCAGTATCCTCTGATAGTTGTTATACGTTTACTTATAGATATATCATTGCAACTTTATATAAATATTATAGGTATAAATTCATAAGTTTGATAACTTGTGTCATTGGCTTCAGAGCAAACATTGTAATAACGGTTCTTGTTTAAACATTTCATAAGTTAGACATCGTTAAATAAAGATCCTTTGAATTAATTGGAAAAATTAATCATATGCTGCAGAGGAGGAGGAGGAGGAGGAGGAGGAGGAGGAGCGGCACTTTAAATTGACTGTAAAAAATATTAAAAAACAAACGAATAAATGAGCGTGTACGCTAGAGAGCAAAAAATATATATGTCAAGAAAAAGAAAACTACAAGAAAAAGTCATTGGCTGATAAGTAATACAGTATGCTTCGATGCCGGGGGTTGGATATGTTAAAAAAACTACCATAACCCTTTTTTGGAAGAGAGATACCCTGTCTTAATTGCAAACAGAGCTAAAATAATGGTTCAATTAGAATCCATCACTCGAGTATCAATCCGGTGTCCATCCTCGTGTAATTAACGCATACTCTTACACCCGTCGCATCAGGTGTGTCCCTCCGCCGATAATAAATAGTTCCCGGATGACAGCGCGTTAAGAGATCCCGCCGATAGGAAATTGTATAGACAGACCTATCTTAAAATTATCATATTTTAACCAAAATATGGAAAATATTCAATCTCTGCGATCTGAACGTGTGAGACGAATAGTGAGTTGGGTCACGTCCTGTCATATTTTAACGGTTATCGTCTTAGCTGAGTTATTTTTATTTCTAAAATGTATTTGTCATTGAAATTATAATTCCGACATTTGGTGAAATGTCAAATGTATTTTATGGTTCGTTAGACCATTTGTTAGATTGTCTGTTTATCAGTCATCGCTATTTCACACAAAGTGCACATTGCATGGCCTTACACGGCGAGTGCCTGGGATAAATTACCTGTAATTGTGACAAATGTAAGAACAACGTTTGTGTTGTTTCAATCTCCAAATCCGACGGATTGGTTTCAAAAAAACCAAAACCCATTTATTTTATTGCGTTGATTAATCTTTTAACGATATCCTCATTACTCCTCTTTCGTAAAATGTGACATGTAAGACCCTCTTTTATAATGTTTCCTTAAATTCTTGCAATAGACAGTTCTGTCTTGGTGCTACATACATTCACAATGTTTGTAAAAATGATACATGTACAAAAGAGGTTCTGGCAAATTTAAAATCTGTACATAGTAAACACAATCTGTACACAGTTAATACAATCTGTACACAGTTAACACAATCTGTACACAGTTAACACAATCTGTACACAGTTAATACAATCTGTACACAGTTAATACAATCTGTACACAGTTAACACAATCTGTACACAGTAAACACAATCTGTACACAGTTAACACAATCTGTACACAGTAAACACAATCTGTACACAGTTAACACAATCTGTACACA
>JAULCA010439185.1:0-10815 GCA_032360845.1 Crassadoma gigantea | reverse complement strand
AACATACCAAACATGAATCAACATACCAAACACAAATAAACATACCAAACACAAATCAACATACCAAACACAAATCAACATACCAAACATGAATCAAACACAAATAAACATACCAAACATGAATAAACATACCAAACATGAATCAACATACCAAACACAAATAAACATACCAAACATGAATCAACATACCAAACACAAATAAACATACCAAACATGAATAAACATACCAAACATGAATTAACCTAACAAACACCGCAAAACATTTCTCCAATTCTATCAAATGCTATTCCTAAAGAGTGTTCACTAGCTTAGATTGATATAATCTTAATGGCAAATCAACACAACAATATTGAAACATTTAACTCAGTTTTTTTACACCATACCATTGGATTATCCAAACATTCTACATTCTTTCCAATAACTCCAGACTAAACATTTGATAAATATGACATGCAGTAGAATGTGGTGAACATTGGCTGTGATTGCTGTGTACATCAGGTGACCTCAATCAGTGATCCATTATTTGTACCTTGAATTTATGATTACCAGCACAGCTAAAAGTCTAAAGTTTAGGACTCGAAGTAAAGACAAGATGTATATTGAAGTTTGTAAACTGATTACTTAATGGTGGTTAGCGTAAGAAAATGTCAAATTCTCGCTGCACATGAACAATAACAATGAATACTGTTGGAAATGTTATGCTTTGGGACACTTTCTTTGCAAGTTCTATTTAAAAATCTGCAATATCAGTTTAAAACTTCAGTGATTGTGTTAAGTAAGATATGAAACTAACTACTTATCAAATTAATTGGTGAATATCATCTTCAAACTCAAAAGTTGATTGCTAAAATTAAAAAAAATAGATAAATTATCCATTTGTACATTTTGTGTATAATACATCTTGAAAGAGTTCTGATATAAATTGTTATACATTAACAATAACAAACTCATTGGGTAGGTTAATATTGCAAAAATGAAAAGGAAATAAGGTAGACTATTTTGAAATTGATTTAGACTACTCTAATAGTTTCAACTCCCAATGAAATCTTAATGTTAAAAAGAATGATATTGTTTACAAATGCTTCCTTGGTTTTTACATTGTAAATTATACACCATATCACAAAGGGATTTGCTGCTAGTTGTGTTGTACATTCGTGTTTTTAAGGAATATTTGACTTTGAAACCAATTAAAGGTATGGGTAAACTAGCTGCTGGCCAGAAGCTTATAGAACAAAGATTGCTGGTAGACTTGTTATAATGTGATGAGATTTCTCCCTCCGAGGATACCACATACCTCCAATGTAAGGTTTGTTAACTTAATCTTTAGATTGTGGCACTAAGGCTTTGGAAGATCACCGGTCATGTTAAACTTGTCAGGAAAAAACTACTTGGCAAAAAATTATATAACTTGTAAAAGCTCATGTCATCAACAATACACATGGAACTGTCTATCAGAAGAGACACAAAACTTTTGAAAAGATAACGTTATGAGAAAAAATGTTAATATTGAGAAAAAAAACCCCATTGACAAATCCATCACTAATTCAAAAAGAACTTCTTGAAAGACTACATACAGCCTGCAATTTTGAAAAAAAAAAAAATGTTTACGGCATTTTACACCTGTCACTTGTCTTCAGACTACCTCTCATTAAAGACCACCTGTCTTCAGATTTCAGACTACCTGTCATAAGAGACCACATGTGCTCATATTACCTGTCATAAGAGACCACGTGTGCTCAGATTACCTGTCATAAGAGACCACCTGTCCTCAGATTACCTGTCATAAGTGCATGACCACTTATCTGTATATTTCAACTGACCTCTTGTGATGACAGACCTATTACACAATTTGCTGAGTGTCAGACCTGTCACTATCAACTGGACACATCTGAATACAATAGTAACTAGATGTTATGCCTTGCATTGAAGTTCTGGTAAAAGGTCCTATCTCGCACAAAGTCATTGACAACCTGGTCGACAAGGTAACAAGGTGCTGAGAGGTGCAGTGCCCTATAGGTAGACCTGTCATCTGGCTTGTCTGTCATCAGCTCACTATCTCTGATAAACAAACACCCCATTAAACTAAATGTGAATAATTCTACAACAATTGCATTAATTGTATTTGTCAATGGTTTAAATTTTACATTACAATAGGAAGGGCTTAATTTATATTTCTGAATGTCATACATCTAGGTTTCAAATACCTGAAAAGATAAAGTAGGTAACAATTTGAACAAACAATTAGTTCCACCAGGATTTTTTTGAGGTAAATTCTTTGTGACTTTGAGAGGGTATCCATAATCTGATTTAGTTGTCCATATTTCAAATCTGATAGAAGTATTGTCATTTTTCATAAATGTCCTTTTATACAATAAACTGTACGGTTACAATCATGGAGCTCTTGTCGTATATAAGACAAAGTATCCTTACCTGACCCCAGTTCACATTTGACCTGGAGTATATGGCACAAGACAAGGATATATATAAATGTCACCTAGGTCCCTATTACAGGTTCAGAATTATGACAGGTATATGTAAAGGATAGAGTTGGCTAACCGACGATGACCACATCAAGGAGCGCAGCTGGTGCAGTGGTCAACTACTGGTGCTTCATCGGTCAGTTACGAATGCATTAAGTCAAATCTGTCGTGGAGACCCTATAATGGTGACAGTTTGTACTTAATCTAGAGACTGCCTGACTTTCTAGCTGTACTGGTCACAAGTTATGTGCACTAGAATACTGCAAAGACTGAACCAGGAGTTGGGCTATTTTCACTTGAGGTTCAGACGATTTTTGTCAAGAATTGTGAACTTTTCATTAATTTCATCTCTTTCTGTCTTGAAGTTCATCAGTTCTCACTACATGAACTAAATAAATTCACAAGTTCTACTAAAACTTTTATGATTCTCGGGAAAGAAACACTACACACAGTACTAAATAATGATTACTGGACTTATCTCTTCTAGGAGTAGTGATTTTATCTGTGAAACTTGGATTTAAATATTTAAAAACTGTGTTCAGAAAAGTGTATGGACATTTGACCAATAAGTGGACTTCAATGTAAGATGTTTATGAGATGACGAACACTCTGATACAAGGATCACGGGCCAATCACAAGACCACATCCTGTGTTCTATGTTTTAGAGGTGAAATTTCTTTATTCTGAACTTTGGATTCTGAGCTCTTCAGTTGCAGTGTTAACATTTAATTTTATATGGAAAATCTTGAGGTTGAGAACCCTTTATCCTAATAGGAGAAATACGAGCTGTTCAACGTCTTTGTTGATTGTACTATGTGGGACCTATCAGAGACCTATGGAGCCTGTTAAATGATTATAGCTGTACTCTTGGAGATTAAAGTGAACAAGACGCTGGACACTGGCAGCGATTTATCTCCCCTCTCTTGGATCATTTACTGAAGATGATATCTCCTGGAAAATGTACCTAGTTAACCAGGGAGTGGGTTCCCCAAAGTAAATTAGCCTGACGAGGTTTGATGGCATTCCCATATTGTTTTTAGGTTTAGAAATATAAAAAGAGAGCCCCTGCATTAATTGTTGAGGGTCCCATCAATAAAACATTGAGAGAATGACTCCAACAATCTGAGGAGACTTTTCTCTGAACTGTTATACTATCAAAGGAGACTGAAAGGATGGTTGCTGTGTACAGCGAGACATTATTTAAAGTCTAGCTGCTATCTTCAAGAATCTTAACTGTGCACCTCTGACAAGAGAGTGACAGACACAGGAGAAAAACTGTGACTGTATACATAACCCACATATCTGTCTGTCTTCTGTCTCTTTCCTCTCCCACTCAGCATCTGTAGCTAACCGCAGACTTCTAGGCTGAAGATGGATGTGGAACAATAACAGCATCTAGGGCTGATTATTCAGATTTTCAATCAATAGATGTATTCTAAAGTTCTATCTCAGAATTCATTACTCTACATTAAATAAGCATGATTTGAATATTTTATAGCAAGTGATAAGAATTACTTTTGAATAAAAATCATACATTTTGTAATTTCCTGAAGATTGCTGATGGATTTTGTTTGATGAGAATTTTATTCAGTTGTAGTGTAATTAAATGCATGATTTCTGTCTAAATTAATTTACGTAATAATAGACTTCACCAATAATAAAACCAAATAACATAGAACAATGTCAACAGCAATAAAAAGTCTTTCTTTAAAAAAATCATATATCAGTGGTGAATGTAGGTATCAGAGATAAAACGGCTATAGTTTTTCATAACATGATTTTATGTTGAAAAGTTTGCTGTTACTTCGCAATTTGACATAATAAAAAGAAATACAGATTGTAAAAGTGAGAAAGCATTGCAATAAAATCAACAAAAGGACAGTTATAATATCTGAATGAGATAAAAAAAACACAGCCATAAGTTCTTTGTGACTTACGTACAAAGACAGATAAAAAATTTTGCCAGTATTTTAGGTAATGCACTACTAAAATAATCAAATTGAAAAGAAAAAAAGAAAATAATTATTCATGATTTTATTTCTCTGTATATATATCAAATAAGTTTAATAAATCTAATAAATCCTAGAATTAAACCTGTCTATAGAGCTTGTTGGAAGATACATTTTTGTCCATGAAGTGAGATCCTGAACAACCTGGACTACTTATTGCACTCCCACAGTTTAAAGGACAGTGAAGGATTAGCTGCTCCTTGTGACAGTGAACACCAATTTACCTTAATCCAGGTTTTGTCACTTTTGAACTGTTACTCACTAATCTAGTTACCACAGAAACATAGAAAATTGCATGACTATGATTGACAAACTTATCATCGGTGGAGCACTTGGAAGAAGACAACACTCTGGAGAATTATGATGTTTCACCTGTTAATTCTCACCTGAGTTCTAGACAAAGGGAGGCATATAAGCCCCTCTAGGTATGCTGACTGATTTATGGGCGAAAACAATGGATTTACTATAACAAAAACATAACCTTAAATGTATTACTATGTCAGCCTGGGGCCGTACCTGTACTGGAATTCGGGATCAGCCACACATTATGAATATATTTATTACAGAATTATAATTCTATGCAGATTGAATCAACAGATTTGAAAACCACCGGAGGAAAGGATTACGATAAAGATGGATATAAAAGTATGTGTAAATTTCTAGAGGAAGCTAGTAGTGCAACAGGTTTCTTCAGCCATTACTAGGGATTATAGAGTTCTAGTCAAGGAAGAAAGCTACAAACTGAAATTATTAATTAATTTCACATGACGTCGGTTTTTTTCGAGACTATGCCAGTGGCCTTTTAATTGATGCATGGTTCCACCTGATTTCATTAAGGGTTGCCCACATCATCGTATCTGGAGCCCTTTGACACAGTGCTATCAGAAAACATTACAAGTTGGAAGGTCTTTGAAGAACACTGTAACATACACTCTTAGTGGCTAAAAATCTATTTTGGTATAAGCACTCCAGGAAGTCCTATATCCGATGTTGATTGTTTTCTTATGAGTGGTGAAAAAAAGTGTGCCATGAACGAGTTTTGAAATAAAGATTCGTAGATTACTAATGAATCTTGTATTAATGACTGGTGCTCCTGAGGTCATCTGACAGATTTTCTAAAGTCACAAAAAGACGCTTTTCAGTCATTTTATTTGCCAAATTCTGTGAGGGTATTTTTCAATCAGCTAGGTGAGGTTATGGTGTTTGTTGGAAGGCTGACAGCCTATGTGGGATCGGGATCGTGGTGATTACTGGCAGGAGGATCTCTGTTACATTCCCAATAATACGTTCTCATGTGACCCCACCCAGCTGACCTCTATCAAGTGTAACCCCGCCCACTTTTGGACACCGGACAGATACAGGATTGTGCCGGGTAATGATTGCCCTGCCCTTGTATACCTATTTTTACCAAAGAACATCCCCCAGCTGGGAAGGATTTTTTTTAATGAAATATCAGCTGTGTTTTTGGCATGATGTCTAAAACTAGGAGTTGTAATGATTGCCTCCACTATATATCTCCTAATGTATCATGGACCCATTGCTCTATTATAAATGGCTGCTAGAGTTTATGATAATGTGTATCATCTTCAGACAGAGGTGACGGTGTTACATTGTTTGGGGTCAGTGAAATATTATGTCACGTGGAACTCTTACAACAACAGATTATGACCGAATCAGGCTAACACTTAAATTCCTGGATGACTCGTACGTGTTAATTAGGTATCAAGTATTTCTTCCTAATTTTTTTTTTTTATTTTCCTAAATTATACTTTTAGTTTTTCTTAATCGGAAAAAAAATTATCCTTTGAAAAACTAATGGATTGTTTGAAAGTCATTACTGAGAAATCTTGTGACGATAATCCGACACTTGCTGATTCAATGGTTTGAGACCTGTGATATTGTACAAACCATCGGATATTAGTACCAGGATGTTGAGTCGACAGATCAGTATGGATCTCGAAGATTATGATGGTAATCGTCCATTGTGGTTAGAGCTTGAAGAACGGATAGAGGCGGAAGGATCAATGACAGTCAAATTACGGCGCATGATACACCGCAAATTGTCACAGTCTCAGGCAGATCTACCCATCTATAATACTAAGTGTGAGTATCCCCTATTGTACATAAGTATGTTTATGTTCTAATTCACATGTTGAAACAAACATATATCATTTATCAATTATAACTCAACAATATTATACAGATAATAGCCGACTGCAGCTAGCGCTTTATTGTGGTCAATTACAATAAAAATTGACAGATATGCACGCGACTGGCCGAGACATCCTTTACCGTCTGAAAACCATCAAGGGATGGGATACTTTGGCCCTGACCGATCTCATCGTCGGATGGTGGGCGAAGGGATGCTTTGGCCCTGATCTAATCACAACGTCGGATGGTGGGCGAAGGGATGCTTTGGCCCTGATCTAATCACAACGTCGGATGGTGGGCGACGGGATGCTTTGGCCCTGATCTAATCACATCGTCGGATGGTGGGTGAAGGGATGCTTTGGCCCTGATCTAATCACATCGCCGAATGATGGGCCAATTTCAAGTCCTTCGTTGGGAAAGGCATCGTACACTACTGAGCATCACCTATAATCCTAAAAGAATACATCAAAAAATACTCAACACTTCACGATACCATCAAAACGGGAGGGGGTAATGACCACTAGCGCAGTGTCCGGCTGCGACAGCTCGAATGACCCTATCACTTATACACCTCGCCTACGTTGACCCTTACCCCAGGTAATGCACGTGCTACCTGTAATTCACCATATACGTCAGCGCGGTCGCCTGACACCCTATGCATACGCAAGTCCTCAAGCCCCCGTTTAACCCCAGTGAACCCGTCCCACTGATAAATATAAAGATTATCGCTGGCTGACTGAGAGCCATGCCCTGAGTACATCTTAAGTACATGAGTACCTGTTTAGTCACACCTGTACAGGGTTAGGGACACATTAGTTGGTCACCTTGACACTTGCTCTTGTAAAAATTCACCTCTATGTATTGATAAATATATATATTGTAATTGATGGTCCTCACTGTGTACCGCCAAACTCGCATACCGCCATAAATTTTGTCAGAACCGATTTCCCAACACTGAAATGCACCCGTTGTACCGCCAAACTCGGGTACTGCCATCCGCCATGATGTTTTGAGAACAGTCGTGCAATTATTCCTTTGTTGGCCCCTGATAACACGGCCACGCTACGTCACAGAAATTTACCTTTGTAGTAGACACAGCTGAATGAGTCCCGTGGGTCAATTTTAGATGTTGTCATTATGTATGGTATGTTTGTCTAATCAATTGATTAATTTACATCTGAATACAGTTTACAATATTACCTCTGTTGGTTATTTATTCATTCATTCACATCATATGGCTTCTCACATCATATGGCTTCTCACATCATATGGCTTCTCAAAAAAAGGAAACAGGTTGTGAAGACATTCAATTCATCTTACAATTAAACATCCAACTTTGGATAATAATTGGACCAACAAATTGAAACTGATTTGATGATACTGACGGTCATCATGTGAAAACTGTGTATTGTTTCGCCAGGTGACTGTGACGCAATACATCTGGCTATCACAGATAAAGATGCAGATTACAGCGATTGCCATGTTACAAAAAGTCCAAACAGACTTGATTACATTTGATTATGAGACAGTTTATTTAATGATCAGATGCTTGCAACCTACTCGGGTATTATCGGATATTGACATTCTTGATGTGAAAAAAATTCCAACAAGATGGACTCTTGACGATATCCGCCTGGGTAGTGCGGCAGAAACAAGATATTGAGACGTTTCTTTTCTTAGTCGAACACTTACCTTTGACTACAGAGACTGACGTACAGAAATGATGTCATTTTTCGTAGAGAAATGCAAATATTAGTACCGCAGCGCTATGAAGACATTACTTGACGATTGTAAAAAAATCTGTAAAACTGACACTCTCGCCACAGTACTCGTAAAGTGTGTATCTTGACATGTGACACAGTGATCGTTATACCAGATCTAAATAAATACTTCCAAACTAATTTCTGAACTAAATATTTTTTCAAAAAACAGTTTGGATATCAAATATTTCATATATGCATGTATATATGAGTTTTCATTGGTAAGAGTTGGATATGTGCCACAAAACAAACAAGCATTCATCCACCTGTCATTTAACATGAACAACTTGTTGTACCGCCAAACTCGTTGTACCGCCAAAATGTCTTTGAACGAAAGGTGGCAGTATATCGGGGTGTTTCTCTACTCCTCATTCAGTTTACAGATAATAAGAGCATAATTCAGCTTCCACCACTCTACCCAACCTGACCCATACCCTTAACCCCCACCCATCCCCCTCCAGACCCACTTTACCAACTTCCACAACCAAGACAATATTTTATGTATATTTGTGACAAAAGCAATTTACAATACAGTTTCAAGATATCATGTTAGCAAATTTACCATTTTCTATAGTGATAAAGTGATATTATCCCCAAGTAGTCTGTACCTTGGGAAATTTGTGAGTCACAGTCAGGGGAAATGGAGACTGGCCCACAGGGGTGTGGTCCATTTGTAGCACCATTAAAATGTCATTGGGTTCAGAATTATCTTCCATTTCTGAAATGTGGTGGTCTGACTCTCAGATATGAAGTTGAGTTTAATATTATTCATGTAATGATTTCCCACGCACTGCTGTGTTTTCTTACACCCATAATTTTCTGAAAATTACATCTCAAGTGAGAAAAGAGAGATATTTGTAGCAGTCACTTTGTTTGTACAAATGTTATCCACCATTCTGTTATTGATCAACACCTTGACTTGCAGGTAGCTTCTGATCATCTCCAAGTTTCATGACTCGACATTATTTCACATAAATCTATGAGCTCTCTACCCCTAAAACTTTCCTCCACTACCAAAACCTGGCACGTCCTTAAATGACGTATAGCTGTTAATAGAATGTAAAACACAAACAAACAAACAAAACCGTAAGGTGAAGATCATGATGTGAGGTCAAATGTCAAACCTTGTTCTGCCTATAACTTCCTATATACTGCCTCAAAACAAGGTCAAGTATTTGAACCATTATTTCTGATTAGCTGAAGATGTAGCAAAACCTTCTAGTTATAAGTACTGTATATTCTGATTTGATTGTGTTGTATAACACTCAGATACATACTTCGGCGGGTTAGGCACATGAAAATTAAGGCAGTTGAAGGTCCACAAAAATTGCATTATTCCCTTGGTATTCATATTTAAGTCAATATAAAGAAAAGATAAAAAAATCCAGCTCTATACAAGGGAAACTCAACTTCATAAGGAAACTTTATTTTTGTAGACAGTCTAATGTTAAACATTATTCCAATTATTCAATTTTTAATCAGAGTCAGAGGAAAGCTTGATTTTAACTGACAGTCATCACCATTGTGTAGTCGTAAGCTAGTTTTATAGAAAACGTGGATAATCATGGTTCTATCAAACCTGCCTGATTGTTGATTGGTTGTTATTACCCTGTAAGTGGCTGCCATTACCTTGGATATTCCCTGTAGTCGGGTTACAGTTTACATGAGCTTTCACCAACTGATCAAGAGCCTTATATGTTCCTACTTCACAAGAATGTGTTAGATTGTCACTGAACCAGTCAAATACAAACTTTACACCATGATGCTTCACTGCCAATTATACCTATCGCTGCCTCCAAGAAGTATTATCACCTATAAAAAAACCTTCGCTGTCTATACTCTTACATACATCTTTTGTACCGTAAATACCTGACAACCTCTGTCTCCTTTACAGTTATATATTAAAACTGTTTCTTTATCATATATACTCTAACAAATCAGTTTTACAGGTTATATCTCCTGTACCGTATATACCCTACATAGACAGTGTGACTGTGTCCTGTACTGTATATACCCTACATAGACAGTGTGGCTGTGTCCTGTACTGTATATACCCTACATAGACAGTGTGACTGTGTCCTGTACTGTATATACCCTACATAGACAGTGTGACTGTGTCCTGTACCGTATATACCCTACATAGACAGTGTGACTGTGTCCTGTACCATATATACCCTACATAGACAGTGTGACTGTGTCCTGTACTGTATATACCCTACATAGACAGTGTGACTGTGTTCTGTACTGTATATACCCTACATAGACAGTGTGACTGTGTCCTGTACCGTATATACCCTACATAGACAGTGTGGCTGTGTCCTGTACCGTATATACCCTACAAAGACAGTGTGGATGTGTCCTGTACCGTATATACCCTACATAGACCGTGTGGCTGTGTCCTGTACCGTATATACC
>JAULCA010439174.1:0-10815 GCA_032360845.1 Crassadoma gigantea | reverse complement strand
GTCAGTGTCTTTCCGTGAGTTAACTAATGTCTTTGTATCATAAGCTTTATTTCAGAAGTACGTGTGATTTCACATTTCTAAGTTAAGTGTCGATACTGTGTGTTGACACATCATCGTCACGCACGTTTATTATTGTTTATCCGGTGTTACCATAATTTACACTACGGTAATCTCCTTCAACGAATACTTTATCATCGTAAATTTTTAAGGCAAATCAATAAAAAATGTATGAATAACTTTCCAGCCAGTACATGTATATAGATGTTGGTGATAATACCGTTATCTTTGTTTGTATTCACCTGAATAACACATGCTCTACTTTATGTGTCCTTAGCAAACATCAATTTGCTGTGTATGTGATAACATATCATCAAAACAGTAAAATAAGCTTATAGATTAAACTAATATCATTAAGGGTCAAATACAGAAAGCAATAGAAATATGACCTGGAATGTCCCGAATAAAACTTATGGGAACATTATTGAACACTTTTAGACATTTCTGACAAGATCCTCCTGGCTATTCATTATTGTAACAAATGGAAAAAAGTGAACCCTGGGCGGTCGAAGAAAACTCCCGCAGATTTTTGCAGCATATTATTTTCAGTCTTATAATTACTTTCTTCAGTGTAAATCCTTAATATCTTAAGAATAACTTAAACGTAAATACTTGAAACATTTGAAACATTAACTTTATATCAAACTGACTTTTGTAAAGTCAAGGAACTGTGTGCTTCTAAATGATGTTGTAACCGGTAAAATTGATGATTGGTTTCAGATCTATTTTCCTCAAAGCGGTACAACTCCTATATTAAAATGATTTATATCAATCTTCTATCTGAAGTTCATATGTCTATTTCCAAAGCACCATTTCAGTAAACGTCATTGTTCTTTGCTTTACTATTATACCCACTGGATGTATTTATTAACACAGGTCGTCTGCTAGTGTTCGGTGGTTCTATGATGAATACGAAACACATATCTGCCATAAGTTTACGAATAAGTCATGCACAACAGGTGTTATTGTAACGGAATAGTGTTCACCACGCCCACGTCATCTCCTCTAACCACCTTTGGGTGATACATTATCTGTATCTCTGCGACAATATTTATAGCTCATAAATGAATTTGAAGAAATGTATGCATCCGAAGTCGACTATTGGTGCCTAATAGAGATAAGGCCAGCTGTCAACAAACATGTGTACTGCCAGACATCTGATGGACTAAACCTAGTGAATCTGCAGATAAGGGCATGTCTTTGGCAGAATTTGAGTGACCATCAAAGTAAAACTAGATATTTATATCTTACTTTCCTACATGTAGAACAAATATTTAGTTATAACCAATGCGAAAGGTAAGCTTTTCGATTTAATTTCATAATGTTGGAACTTATCATGGACTTGTGAACAAATTCACGTGGCCGTCACGAATAAAGACTGTGGTGGCTATGTGTATGCTATAAATAAACGAAAGCAAAGACCTCAAATTGTTTGTAAACAGCATGAAGCATATTTGCTACTAAAATTGTCGCTCAAATTCGACCTTGGTAATCTAGGGCAACCTCAATGTTATTGCTTTTATGACATGCCATAAGCTCATATACGAAACACCAAACAAACTAGTTTAAAGACATCGTTAATGACGTTTAAGATGATATACAATAAATAAGGTCGGTTTACCTGTATAAGTTGCATCCAGAGAAATATGAAACAATGTGTACGTCTGTGATGTATTGAAGGTGAAACATCAGGAACTCGTACGTAAAAGGGCCCGAGTATCGGGTGGATGAATATGGATTAAGGCCCCAATTAAATGCTTCCGGGTTTAGTACCCACGAATGAAGTCCCTAAGAAATATAGGTATTTTAGTAAAAACTATCCTATGCATCTTAGAACTTGGTATTTGTGTAAAAGTTTGGTGTTAAAATAGTCTAGATATATCAATCTAACAATTTCTGTGTCAAGTTTTCATATTGTGTATTTATTGTTATGTGCAGGGTGCTGTGTGAAAAGTCATGTGTTTACCTCTACCCCTGAACCGGAAGTTTAATTTTGACATTGGTATCACAGCATATATTTCAGTTGATAAAGATAACAATAATACTTCATCTTTAAACACTATCTAGCAATCATGAACAGAGTCTGTCTATAAACATATCCGTTCAACGTGGATAAAGAAACAACGCATGTATAAGTCTTTCTATTCTGTACTTGAATTATGATTATCAATAAATGATTGAGTAGGGTTGATGGTCAAAGGGAGATAATCGGCAGTTTACTATTGATATAGATATAGATATAGACTAATATATTTTACATATAAGTGTAAAAGTATAGGTTCAAAGGCTTCTAGACACTCACTGCCAGACCATCTCTAAATGGTTCTATTATCACTATTACCCATTGGACCTACCCACTGCCAGTCTATCTCTAAATGTTTCCATAATCTCCAAAATAATACACCTACCCACTGCCAGTCCATCTCTAAATGTTTCCTTAATCTCTATTACTAATACACCTACCCACTGCCAGTCTATCTCTAAATGATTCCATAATCTCTATAACCAATACACTTACCCACTGCCAGTCCATCTCTAAATCATTCCATAATCTCTATAACCAATACACCTACCCACTGCCAGTCCATCTCAAAATCATTCCATATTCACTATAACCAATACACCTACCCACTGCCAGTCACTCTGTATATGATTCCATAATCACTATAATCCATTTGATCTAGCCACTGCTGGTCCATCTTTAAATGGTTATATTATCACTATAACCGATTGCACCAACTCACTGCCGACCATCTCTAAATGGTTCTATTATCACTATAACCCATTACACCTACCATCTGCTAGCCAATCTCTTAATGTTTCCATTATATCTTTAACTAATACACCTACCTATTGCCAGCCCATCTCTAAATGTTTTCATAATCACTATAACCCATTACACCAACTCACTGCCAGTTCATCTTTAAAAGGTTCTATTATCATTAAAACCCATTACACCTACCTACTGCCAGTCCATCTCTGAATGTTTCCACAATCTCTATAACTAATTACACCTACCCACTGCCAGTCCAACTCTAAATAATTCCATCATCTCTATAACCAATACACTTACCTACTGCCAGTCCATCTTTAAATGATTCAATAATCGCTATAACCAAAACACCAACCCATAGCCAGTCCATCTGTTAACGATTCCATAATCACTATAATCCATTTGATCTAGCCACTGCTGGTCCATCTTTCAATAATTCCATTATCACTATAACCCATTACATCAACTCACTGCCAGACCATCTTTAAATGGTTCTATTATCACAAA
Source organism: Crassadoma gigantea (assembly GCA_032360845.1). Classification (NCBI taxonomy): domain Eukaryota; kingdom Metazoa; phylum Mollusca; class Bivalvia; order Pectinida; family Pectinidae; genus Crassadoma; species Crassadoma gigantea. The sequence goes on along the minus strand of JAULCA010439174.1, from coordinate 7,478 downwards.
AACCCATTACACCTACCCGCTGCCAGTCCATCTCTGAATGTTTCACAATCTCTATAACTAATACACCTACCCACTGCCAGTTCATCTCTAAATGTATCCATAATCACTATAACTAATTACACCTACCCACTGCCAGTCCATCTCTAAATAATTCCATAATCTCTATAACCAATACACTTACCTACTGCCAGTCCATCTCTAAATGATTCCAAAATCTCTATAACCCATTTCACCTACCCACTGCCAGTCCAACTCTAAAAGTTTCCATAATCTCTATAACTAATACATCTACCCACTGCCAGTCCATCTCTAAATGTTTCCATAATCTCTATAACTAATACATCTACCCACTGCCAGTCCATCTCTAATTGATCCCATAATCTCTATAACCAATACACCTACCTACTGCCAGTCCATCTCTAAATAATTCCATAATCTCTATAACCCATTACACCTACCCACTGCCAGTCAATCTGTAAATGACCCATAATCGCTATTATCCATTATATCTAGCCACTGCTGGTCCATCTTTAAATAATTCCATTATCACTATAATCCATTACATCAACTCACTGCCAGACCATCTTTAAATGGTTCTATTATCACTAAAACCCAATACACTTACCCACTGCCAGTCCATCTCTAAATGTTTCCATAATCTTTATTACTAATACACCTACCCACTGCCAGTCCATCTCCAAATGTTTCCAAAATCGCTATAACTAATTACACTGACCCACTGCCAGTCAATCTCTAAATGATTCAATAATTGCTATAACCAATACACCAACCCACAGCCAGTCCATCTGTTAATGATTCCATAATCAGTTTAATGCATTTGATCTAGCCACTGCTGGTCCATCTTTCAATAATTCCATTATCACTATAACCAATTACATCAACTCACTGCCAGACCATCTTTAAATGGTTCTATTATCACTAAAACCCATCATACCCACCCACTGCCAGTCCATCTCTGAATGTTTCCACAATCACTATAACTAATACACCTACCCACTGCCAGTCCATCTCTAAATGTTTTCATAATCACTATAACTAATTACACTTACCCATTGCCAGTCCATCTCTAAATAATTCAATAATCTCTATAACCAATACACTTACCTACTGCCAGTCCATCTCTTAATAATTCCATAATCTCTATAACTAATACATCTACCCACTGCCAGTCCATCTCTAATTGATCCCATAATCTCTATAACCAATACACCTACCCACTGCCAGTCCATCTCTAAATGTTTCCATAATCTCTATAACCCATTACACCTACTCACTGCCAGTCCATCTCTAAATAATTCCATAATCTCTATAACCCATTACACCTACCCACTGCCAGTCCATCTCTAAATGTTTCCATAATCTCTATAACTAATACATCTACCCACTGCCAGTCCATCTCTAAATGATTACATAATCTCTATAACCAATACACCTACCCACTGCCAGTCCATCTGTAAATGATTCCATAATCACTATTATCCATTATATCTAGCCACTGCCAGTCCATCTGCAAATAATTACATAATCACTATAATCCATTATACCTACCCACTGCTGGTCCATCTTTAAAGGGTTCTAATCACTAGAACACATAGCTTGAACATGCGGTCAATCATACTTGAGATGTTTTCATAGTAATTAATATTACATCACCATACTGCAATCATTCATTAAACATCGTCATTGAAAGTCGATTTTTAGATGATCCATGATAACTTAAGTTCAATACATCAAGTCTAATTGAAGAGAATAGCATTTATTAATATTAACATTTTCAGCAACTTCCACTAATGATCTATAGCAGTGATTTAATGGTATATACTATATAGTGTAGTCTGAACTGTTTTTGATTAGAACATATTTAAGCAAATAAGGAAAGTTTCTGAGACGACAGAAGCATACCAATGTGATGTGAATTGCTGATACAAAAGTGTTTGTGTACATTGAAATAGCAATTTTCTCATATCTAGTAGTCCGAAATAAAGTGTTTATGTTACGGGTTTTTAAGAAGCTATTGTTGTCATTAGTAGTAGACATTAAAAAAATAAATGAGTTAGCTTGGGAGATTTGATAATTGAAGCGATTTGCTGTTGATAATTGTTTTTGCCGTGATTTACCCCCATCCCAATGGACAGTACCTCTTTTTTAGCTTTATGAAAAGTCTAGGTGTTGCTAGTTTTATTGATTGTAATAGTTCCTATTCCGAACTAACATTTATAGCAATACGATACAATACAAACTAACTATAAGATATCGCTCATAGATACAGAACAAATATTTCTCTATCCCTGGAGAGGTGTATCAACACTTTTCTTAGTGTGATATCCTTTCTTTTACCCTGGTGAAGTGTATCCACACTTGTACCGGTGTGTTATATCCTTTTCTCTTACCCTGGTGAGGTGTATCCACACGTTAACTGGTGTGTGATATCCTTTTCTCTTACCCTGAAGAGGTGTATCCACACTTTTCTCTGTGTGAGTTATTCTTTTCTCTTACCCTGGTGAGGTGTATCCACACTTTTAACGGCGTGTGATATCCTTTTCTCTTACCCTGGACAGGTTATCCACACTTTTACCGGTTTGTGATATCCTTTTCCCTTACCCTGGTGAGGTGTATCCACACTTGTACCGGTGTGTGATATCCTTTTCTCTGACCCTGATGCGGCGTATCCACACTTGTACCGGTGTGTGATATCCTTTTCTCTTACCCTGGTGAGGTGTATCCACACTTTTACCGGTGTGTGATATCCTTTTCTCTTACCCTTGTGAGGTGTATCCACATTTTTCTCAGTGTGTGATATCTTTTTCTCTTACCCTGATGCGGTGTATCCACACTTTTCTCAGTGTGTGATATCCTTTTCTCTTACCCTGGTGAGGTGTATCCACACTTGTACCGGTGTGTTATATCTTTTTCTCTTACCCTGATGCGGTGTATCCACACTTTTTCCGGTGTGTGATATCCTTTTCTCTTACCCTGGTGAGGTGTATTCACACTTTCACAGGTGTGAGTTATTGTTTTCCCTTACCCTGGACAGGTGTATCCCCTTTTTTACAGGTTTGAGATATCCGGGTTTTATCCTATCACAATCCATCAACGTCACGTTCACCCTAAATTAGCCTGTAACGTTATCATTATGTTATGTATATGATACAAAATCGATAAACAGGGTATGAAACAAAATCATTCACCCCTCTGAAAGTGAGATAGGGGAATCTCAACCCTCGGGGAAATATTCTTTTGTTGTCAAACACTCGTCTCAATAAAGGTTCACAAATTATTATCCGTGATTTTAGGTCCTTTGTAACCAGCCAATGTCGTTCTCAACTCCCTGAAGAGCAGGTGCCCGGTGCTGCCATTTTGGCGCTCACAGCCAGCATTCACTACTTCTAGCACTTACCAACTACGTACTCATTTACAGCTGAGTGGACTGGAACAAGCGGAGCAAAGTATCTTGTTCGACGATACAACACAGTGCCATGACGTGACTTGAACCTGCCACCCTTCGGTCACGAGCCCGGCGTCATACCACAAGACATCATTGCATCCGGATAAAAAGTTTATATTTTGATTTTGTTGTTAATTAATTGACTTTTTGATCTTAAGTGTGTTTTCTCTCCTGTAACTACCCCGATTCTCGCTTTTAGGTGTGACATTTCTTGTATTTGACCTTAATTTACGTAGGAGTTGTGGTCAATGAAGCAGAACACGCTTAACCTTCCGAAACACCATGTCTTATTTTTCCAAAGTTAAATTCTTTCATTCACAATAACTTTTGCAGTGGAATTGCGATTTTTAAGATACTTTTTAAGCTACCATTTAATGTAACGATGTTTGTTACAGTGGCGATCACTGTAAAAGATATAAGTCTAGGAATAAGGGATCCCCAACATCCATTACAGTTGCGTTTTTTATTTATGTAATACAACAATATGTCAGGATGTGTTATCCTTAGATATATTTGTCAATTGTTTATATTTCTATTCATTGATTTTCACTTTTAAATATACTTGAATAACAAAAATTTGAAAACCTAATTACATTTCATTTCTCTTCGAAAACTTGAAATAATGAATCACAGACTTTTTGTCTGCACATAAAATCCGAATACTTTCCTTAAGTTGTTTGTTTCCTTAGTTTCCAATGTTGTTATTTTCTTCAGTTTAAGTTCCGAATTTTCGTCCGACTCTTGTGAATTTTGTAGTTCTTCAAAATTATGCACATGGATATATATGGCATGAGTGGTACCTTCGTTATTATATTTTACTTCACTGGTGAATTTTGAAATAAAATAAATTAAGAAAATAAATACATTTCAGTTCTTCTTTGGTAAAAGTGTTCACATATTTCTTATTTCTAGTGACTGTTTTACGTTACAATATTGTTAATCTGCTGTTAGACAAATTTTTTTTCGTGGTTGACAATAACCTTACAAGTGGTAATTATTTTTGGTAGGGTTTACATGGAATACACGTTTAACTACAAACTGAATGCATATTCTCTCATAACCTGGTCTGCTTCCTGTTCGACATCAGGGCATATTTATACATGGTGGAACGGTTATTTAGCGTCTACAGAAGAGAATATGGCACACTTTCAGAAAGAAAATACAATGCGATTGACAAGAAAGAAATGAAACAAAATATTGTTGGCTTAGAAAAATGCTAAACAACAAATTTAAACAAGAATTCTTCAATATTACCTGAGACGTCGTTAACGACTTGGCTCGGGCAGTCTATGAATGACCAGTTTGCGATATTCTTAATGTCCCTTTATTTGATATATTTTGATTTTATGTCTTATGGTCTCCCACAGCAAACAGACTAGAGAAGTTTATGATGCGTATACAATCACGCTTGGCCAGAGGCTTATTTCATGACTAGCAAATTTTATTTGATTTAACATGGGTCAAACACAGTCAATAAGGCTTGTCGATCTACCTGATATTATTCCATATTGTTCGTTACATTACCTAAAGTGAGTGAATTTCATGTAATATTAAGTGACTTCTTACGAGTGTTTCAGTTCTTTTGCTTAAAATTGATGTCTGACCAACGGGTCGGTTATTTTATTTCCAGTGAGTGATTTTTATCTCTCTTTGTATATTACGCATACATGAGTCTCCTTCCAACCTGTGAGTATCATCCAGGTTTCTTTGGACTGATAAAACAAAAGTTTATGCTATTATGTTGGCCACTTTCTTAAGCAATTTTGAATTTATTTCATCTGGACCCGGATATATATTTATCGTGACACTTTACAGAGCTTCTGTCGTTTTTATAATCGTAAAGGTTACCCTGGAAATAATTTTGGCTTTCTCACGGTCCTCATTTTTTTCGAAAGGACACTGAGAAAATGTGTCAAGCTTTTTATTTCATTATATTGTAACAGTTTAGCTATCGATCACTTAAGAGACACGCTTATGAACTTTTTCCCGAAAGGGACTCAATAAATTATCTCTGCTTGGAAGAATATTTGTCACACAAACACGACAGCATGGCCGAGTTGAAGAAAATCGCTTGTGAAGCAATCGAAAAGATAGCTTCGGAATTAAACAATATTTGTCAGGAATTATGGAAACAACCAGAGTTGAACTTCAACGAGCACTATGCCCATACGATATTGACAGATTTTCTGGAGAATCAAGGCTTTAACGTTGAGAGGAAGTACAAACTCGACACAGCTTCCTGAGCCACATTCGGTGATGACAGCGCTGGTCCGCACGTAGCCGTGTTGTGTGAGTATGATGCACTACCAGAGATCGGTCATGCATGTGGACACAACCTGATAGCGGAACTGGGCGTAGCAGCTGGAGTTGGGATCAAGACCGCTATGGAAACATCCAAGCAACCCATTGGCAAGGTAGTAGATGCGAATATAAAGATCCGTAATTTCATTTTAAATATCCTTTGAAACAAGGGATTTGGAAGAATAATCACTTCTATCAGCATCTGTTCAGATTAATGCCAATTTGATTTGCAGATATGCAAGAAATAATTAGCTATCCTTAGCATATTATGGTGGAATATTTCACGACATGAAGGAGTTGATATAAATATAATTGAAGAAATTCGGATGCAGATGTTCATGGCATAAACGCAAAGGTTTGATCATGCTCATATAAGCATGAAATTGTGAAGATAAAGGGCACCAGTAAGTCAAACTTTACAGTTATCATTGTCGCTATTGTGAAATAAGAGACTTTCCTGTTTTACAAGTTATTTAATTGTAGGTAACATTTCAGTTCCTTTTGTACTATTGTATTCGTATTGCACAACCTTAATTTATTCATGAACTATTTCATGTGTTGTTATCTGCAAGTTGTGCGTGCTTGGTACACCGGCGGAAGAGGATGGTAATGGAAAAGGCCATCTATTGAAAAGTGATTCCTTTGACGAGTCTGACGTCATAATGATGTCACATCCGTTTCCATACAATGAAGTTCGCCCAAAAAATCTTATATCAATCGATATGTAAGTATATGTTTCAGTGTTGGTTTGATCTGTAACTTTTAAAGGGCATGTAATATCGGTATTGCTATCAGAAGTAATTATATATTAAATCGATCTTGAATGTACTTTTCATGTTTGCTATTAAACAAGTCAGAATGTTTTTTGTTTTTTTTGTGTGTGATCATTTCAGCTTATCCAGACATTCAATTTACCATCAAAAGATGGCATTTGGGAATCTTTTCGAAACCAAAAGGAACTGAAGATTGATTCGTGCGGCTATTTGACGATATTTTTTTGAGGATATTTTTTTATTTGAAAAAAAATAATGTTTATATAAAAATTGTTTTTTCTTTTCTTTCCGTATCACACGATTTTTACCTTTCCTTTAACTGCATGTGGAATCAAATTCAAAGATAAATGAAGGAATAAATGAAACAGTTATACACTCACTAATGCAGTATGATCTCGTTATATCTTTTCTTAAAATACATGTTAAACAGTGAATTAACGTAAACATTCTGTTTCCAGTTTAACCGTGACGTATAAGGGTAAAGCCAGTCACGCCGCTGCATTCCCCTGGGAGGGAATCAATGCGCTGGATGCGGCAGTCACATGATACCAGACAGTGTCGTGCATGCGCCAACAGATAAAGCCGACATGGAGAGTCCATGGTAAATCCTTTTTTATTACAAAAGTGAAATATTGTTATCTTTGTGATATCATACTATTGCATTGTAATCAACTGTTCCCTTTGGCTGAATGTAGTAATGTGATGTTATAAAACAGCATGCATAATGGAAACGGAAATGTTATAGTTATGTAATATCGATAGGATATTTATGAAATCACATTACAGTTTGGTGTTTGTTCGTGCCCTCAGGAAATAAAATAAATGGTTCCTATTGGTTTCTTTTTAATCTTCAAAAAATAAGTTTTGGTGTATAAAATTATGATAAGTTCAAATATATTGCATACTAGCCACTTATTGACCCATTTACATCAAACACG
>JAULCA010439163.1:0-10816 GCA_032360845.1 Crassadoma gigantea | reverse complement strand
AGGCAATTTCCAGCAGTTGGTAAGTGTATGTACAAATGACATCCACCTGATGATTTATAAAATGTGGTAATGACAAGGGAATATAACTTGAAAATTCGCCTTAAGAACGACCTCTATATCAGTAATAAAATAAATGTTCTTGAAGCCTTTACACAAATGTGGTTGTGGCATAAATCTTTCTGTAAAGAGACACCATATTTGTTATATTCGTCTTAGCGTTGAAGAATATGAATGCACAAGAAAAAACGACAAAAACAGCGGAACAAATAAAACAAAATACTTTAGTGAAATTGACAAATCATGATGACTGGGTATTAATATTTGACGATTCCAGCTAATATCGATAGCCAATAATGGATTAGATGTACGACATCTGAGGTAAAAATGATTTGCCAATTTCTAAAATGATGGAGGCGAACTTGGAAAAGCAGCAATTTATCTTTGAAGGAGGCGAATACAAGTTTATTAGGAGCATGCAATTCATTTCAAAATGGAGGCTGTAAATAATTTCAAGAATTTTTCTTTAAAGGCAATTTCCAGCAGTTGGTAAGTGTATGTACAAATGACATCCACCTGATTGTCCAACTTTGACAATTTATGGGCGGAGGTTAAAGATGTAAAATATAGGTCAATGAGACAGAATCCCTTATTTCATTGTTGATCAGAGAACGGTGACGGGGACTGTAAGAAGTTAGTCAAGTGTTTCATCCATAACTAGATAAAAATCACATATGGTGTTAAGTTTGACCTCTTGCACCGCTTCGGACACAGACGCTACACCATAGAGGGGGAACGAGCATCGACACTGGACCAAGTACGCGTGCAAGCCAAGAGACCAAAAGGTGAAACCAAGGACCGTCGACTCTCGCTTCACCTATTTCAAGAAACGCGAGCTCACGCTGCAAGTTGTGTCGAAGTCCATATAAGGGCTAACGTACACTGCGCGTGGTGTAATCATTTCCAGTTGATATAAGTGTAAACGCGGACAAAATATGCATCTCGTCAAATACAAATTGTTAATAAATTGGAACTCGTAACCCAAAATACCAATAAAACACCAACTGGCACATGACTCTTTTTGGAGGAAACAAAAACTTACAGATTACATTAGTATAGGTAGTTAAGAGCATTATACAAACGTGTGGCTTAAAAGAGTTCAATCAGTTTAGCAGTGTTGTTTATGTCTGTTCAAGTTGCAGGTAGTTGATAATTGTTATAATTTATTTTCTATAGTAAATGAATTAACAATTACTAAGATACGAAGTAATACGAAACCCGACAATTACTGGTTATATATAACTGAGGTAGAACAAAAACTAAGGATAAATAATGACCATGTTTTTAACTCGTATGGTTTCAAAATGCTAAATTGTCATACTTCTTCATCTTATTCAATTTTATTGTAATGTCATTTTCGTTTATAGAAGTGAAAATTTAGACCTTTATTATTGACAAATATCACTCAATATGCTAAAAAGTTTCACACAAATATAGTGATAGACTATAACTGTTATCATAAACAGTTTTCAATCAAACTGCTCTTCAAATTAATTATGAACAAAAGTGTTCCTACTGTGAAAAATATCCTAATTCTTTTGTCTTTAGCAGTAACCACCTGTTAAAGTGAATATCAAAAGATTTCAATTCAATTCAAATATTTCCTTTGATGTAAAAAACATAATATACAATTAAAACTGCTTTAAATAATGGAACAACATTTCATAAAATGTGTCCAGCCATGAATAGCTTACTAGACACATGAGATAAACACCTGTAGTCCCGTTCTATTATAATGTTTAGATGACATTGCATGTTTTGTGCTAACTGCACGCTGGTGCGCACACATGCATGTGGTGATTATTATCAGCCGTACAGGGGGGCTTCTGAACTTTAATTATCGCTTAAATTACCACGTGTAATTGTGTACTAACAAATCCTAACAATGCCAAAGACAACAAGACAACGGTGTTGTTCCTCCTGGGAGTCTGTGTGTCCAGGTAGGTCTTCCCTAACAGCTACGGGAGATGAAACCAATGTGAGTGCATTACCATTGTAGTACTAGTATCCGTGATTTCCTATATCTTTAGGACAGTGTGGGGATCATTCATGCTGTAGATAGATAGAATCTACCCAGTCGATCTAGGTTTAAAAGTCAACCCATTAATACACTTATGAACACATGCTTTATGATACATATCAGCAATTAAAACGGCGTCGTGTGTGGTAGATCGGTGTACAAGTCACTACGTTAAAACAGGTAAACATTCCGAAGGTACATAACTTACAATTATTCGTCCTCCTTCAAAGATATTTTCGGAAATTTCATTAAAATACAAGACGTGAACACGGGCGATTTGTTTAACCCTTTCGTACTAAGATGAAATCCGGTTAATTTAAGCTTTTAGAAGTTAAATAAATAACTGCACCACTCCTTTTCAAATAGACAATTCGATCATGATATCATTTTTTACTGATTGATTGATTAATTGCCTGACTTATTCATTGACGAATTTTTATTCAGAACATTTAAAAGCATAAATATAGCGACGACGATTCTTTTCACTTACGATTCACCAAGCGCAAAACATCCTATCAATAACGAGGATCTTTGCTTGCTAAGCCGAAATTGGTTTGCCTTTTTGTTAGTACTTTGAGACTTATGAAGTTTGTTTCCAGGTGACAAGAGGGATAGCTATTTTGTAGATTCATCTGGTTCAGATTTACATTTCTAATTTATCATTTAAGAGTGAAATACGTTCAAATAGAATCCCAGGAACCTATGGAATTAGTTCGTTATATGCTTAAACTGAAATAGAGTTTCATGTCCAATTCATAAATATTTCCGTATCGGGGACATGCCTTCTTTAGAATTTGAAATTGAGTTTAAGGCATGGTAACACATTCTTCTTATCAAACGATTAAGAAAGCTGACAAGTATTCGTCATTTGTCATATTTAAGATAAACGGGATATGATTTGGCTATTTATGGTGAAGTAAATGATCCCAGAAGGATGCGAAAACATTATTTGGTGTCCTAAACATAGACGAGTACGTGGTATACTAGCTGTATCCCTGATTCAGCCCTAATTTATCTCACAAATCTTAGAAAAAGTATTGTATAAAAACATTTATGTTATTTTTTCCCTGAAAGTAGGATATGCTTTCCAATACACCTTTGATGATCTATTTATTGACAATTTGTTGTAAATTTCAGGACGCTTACATCGAAACGGAACTAATTAGTTTAAGTTTAGAAATCCGGTCGCATTCTTAAAAATAGAAACGAATTACCATATTTATTGAGGATTTAGGCTTAAATTACAATTTGATTTTTTAACAATAGGAATAACAAATTATATGAATAAGTTTAAATCCTGCAATGAGTTAACACTTCAAAGGATTACAGGGAGGTAATTTAAACCAGCCATCCCGGAAATCCAATACAACATAATTGACACTACTCCTAGTGTCTTGAATGACTTTTTCTGGGTCCTGTCACGATTCAAAAGCATCAAAAGAAACACATCAGTATAGGGTGGATTCAGTACAGCATGCGACAGTTTAAGGTTCTAGAATGGTTGTTTTGTCACGAGATACTTTACGAGTACACTGAGTACACTGACACCGCAGCAATTCGACGTTAAAATACTATTGGTAAATGTACGAACAAATGGTCATTAATAATTATTTAGCTTTGTTTCGAATATTACAATTACCCAATATCATATTTACCAACATTTAAGTTTATATCACCACACTTTTTTTTAGGCTTTGTTTGATTAATTTGTTTAACGTTTGTTTGTTATTGTTGTTAATGATTCCCCATTATCTGCATTTGTGATTTTTTATTTTTATTTAAAATGATTATTCAAATTTTACTTTTAACATTTCAAATATATATTAAGCATCGAGCCTCTTTCCAGAAACGTCATAAACTATATGTTAAGTTTTTATGGTTGTCAGTTTCATTATGTTGCCAACTGCTATCTTTCAATAATATATTCTCTATATCTGTTTATGCATATATGTATAATGATTTTGAAATTGTAAAGAACACACATAAAATCAGTAGCAACATGAAAAGACGCCTTCCGGTTTCGTTTTATGCTATAACGACTTTTGTTTGTCTTTATGAGAACTATTGTATGGATATTTGTCTATTGTCTTTATGTATCGACGATTTTCTATGTATCGTTGTCTGTTGACGACCTCCGAGCTCGTCCTAAATACTGGCTCTTTTAAGATAGTTCATACATTCATATTTTGAATGTTTTTGTTAATGACATGTTTAGCTAACCATAGTGTCGTGCTCAGGCTATGAAGTCTCCTTCAAAAGTGGTTTCTTAAAATATATCTGGTATATTGAATAGAAAACATTTTAAATTTAATGGCACGTAGAAACATCAATTTTTATTAACGGAAGAGAATACATAATTTCTGTAATCCCATAGAATGATTATTCAGATTTCGATCGTTATCTTATTAGGGAAATCTATATAACTAGATTGACAGCCGTATGTCAATTTTCGTTCCATCGTTTATATAACCGTGATAAAAATAGTGGGCCTAATTCTCAATAATTTCCTTGGGGAAGCTTTGATTCATGGAAACAACCATAATTTTACCAGTGCATATTTTCTCACTATTTCATTCATCGTTGTCCCAATTGTGGGACAAATGAAGTCTGACATTTAGAACAAACAGGGAGTGCTAGTATAAAAAAAGTGACGATATCAACAAGGGAAATGTGTAGTTAAGACGCCTTAACACAATGAATGGAGTCCAAACTTGGCTATGGCATATTGGCCGGTGGGACCAGAGATCAAGTATTGGGCGGGCTGTTGGCTTTCTGACTGCCGGAAAGAGAGGTCAAAAACTGAAAGGAATATTGATCTCTTTGCGTTATTCCAATTATGGTTTCAAAGTGAAAATAATAAATAGTCTCGTTAACTTTGATAAGGTATTGTCATACGATGGATTTGTTTTGAAAAGATACATGCGCAAGTAATTGAGATAAACAAACAATGAATTAGATAATGGTATTTAAAATTCTGAGTGGGTTGTAGTAGTGAGAAACACACCTTAAACATTGACCGCCAGGTATGCTCCTTTTGTCAAATTGTTATTTCCATATCGTCTGCAGGTGTGTGTAAATATAAATCTGGTTAACTGAGCAAGTTATTACTTAGATGAGTATCAACTTAATTTACACAATAGTAAAATCTCAAGTGCGTACAAATATGTTATTGTACAAATTATATATTGTTTTAATGGGTACCATTTTATCGTGCTCAGTTTAAAGTATACTATATATCCCGTCAGGTACCTAAATATTACTATTTACAAAATAGTATAATTCACCGATAGGTATCACATTATTTCAATGTAATGTCTATCAAGTTATGTAATGCTGTTATACCTACGTACGTAAATTATCTATCACAAAAACCTGTCTGTATCTATCACCTGTATATTTCAACACCTGTCTATAATTATCATTTGTCTTTATAACTACAAAATTTATCACCTATCTATAACTTACACCTGTCTATAACTATTATTTGTCTATATAAAAATCTCACAGGTCCATAACTAACACCTATCTATAACTTTCATTTGTTTATATAACAATATCACAGGTCTATAATTGACACCTGCCTATAACTATCATTTGTCTATATAACAATATCACAGGTCCATAACTTACACCTGTCTATAACTATCATTTGTCTATATAAAAATTGTAACTTCAATAGGCCCAAAACTAACACCTGTCAATAATTATTGTTTGTCTATACATTGTATAACTATCACCTGTCTATAGTTGCATTTTGTCTATATAACTACATACATCACTATTCCATACGTGTAACTTCCTTTCGTCTATATAACTATAAGTACCTTTCGCCAATATAACTTTTACCTGTCTTGAATTACCTTTTGTCTATAATACTATCATTTTACTATCATTACCTTTTGTTTCTATAACTACCTATTTTCTCTCATTATCTTTTATCAATATATCTAGCACCTGTCTTTAATTACCTTTTGTCTATATTACTTTCACCTGTCTTTAATTACCTTTTCTTTCTTAACTATCATCTGTCTATAAGTACCATTGGTTTTCTATATAACATTCATCTGTCTATAGCTACCATATGTCTAAAAGGCTGTCACTTTTCTATAATAACATTTTTTCTACATTACTACCACCTGTCTATAATTACCTTTTATCGTTTTAGCTACAACCTGTCTACAATTACCTTTTAACTATTACCTGTCTATATCTTACATCTTTCTATTACTACCATTTGTCTATATATCTTCCATCTTTCCCTAACTACCCCTTTACGTTTGTTAACATACACCTGTCTTTATATACACCTTTCTATGTCTACCACCTGTCTATGACTAACACCTGTCTGCATCTGATACCGGTCTATACCTTACACATGTCCATATCTAACACCTGTTTGTAACTAACACCTGTCCAAATATTACACCTGTATATAACTTACACCTCTCTATATATTGCACCTGTGTAAAACTAACAACACCTGTCTATTTTGTATATGTTACACCTGTCTATAACTACGATATGTCTATATGACCACAAATGTACCTGTATACCCGAAAGGTCTTTCTATGTCATAATTATATATCATCACCTGTCAATTACGGCAACCTGTCAATAGATACATGTTTTACCAGTTCCTCGCTGTGGTCTTTATCAAAAGGTTTGGCTGTTTATTGAAATAAACGCTGCATGTGTCTCGGGTATCAGAAAACATTGTACATAATTTGTAAAATAAACACTTTATTAACGCTGATCGCAAGTCAGTGCAAAACAAGGACTTCAACTTGAACTAGTATCTGTTTAAAGCAAACATTATCCATGCTATTGTCTGTACCTATTTTATCCGTTAGCGTTTTAGCTGAACTTTGATATTTCAAAATGAACGGGGAAAATTTCAATTACCATATTGTTTTACTACAATTCAGGGATGACAATGGTTTTCGTGATATTAGTGAGAACTTTGTTTAGATAAAGGCATGCGTAGGTGTCTGATAATCAATAGCTGACCGTCGGGAAATGATTCCCTTATTGACCGCTATATAATTCTGCACGTACATATGTAGCTTCTGACCTTCGAGTGGGCGTTTTCAGTGAGTGCATCCTACCATTTTCTTCCTGTAGCATAGTGATACTGGGAGCCTAGTTTGTTGCTTGTGTTTTGATTTCCATATATAGAAGATAGTATTAATATTTCGCTCATTCATCTAGACTTTTGTCGGAAAGCTATTTTTATTCCACCCATTGTACATGGGTACAGTTCATTCATCGTGGTTTTACGTCAGTGATTGGATGCCACTAATTCCGATTCTTTATAGGTATGACTATGCCAACAGTTTATCTAATAAGACTATGACAGTGTAGATATTTACATGATCCTAGGGAATGGATAATGATCCGAGTTATATATAGAAAGGAGAGTAGTCGCAGTGTTTATAAACCTCTGATTGATTGCGTTTCGCATTACGTTTGGTGTGAAAACAAGTCTAATTTTGGAAAACTCGGGTCATATATATGTTTCCAATCAATAAAGCTTTAACAAATGCGTGAAAATATTTGTGAAAAGGTTGGCGAAAAATAACCTTAATTCTATAATCGTTTCATGGTAAACACTTAATCACAAGACCCAAAGAAGTTGGAAGATAACATCTGATATTCAATTGAACAAGTTTAAAGGGAAATCCTTCGTAAATGCGTGACTATAACTTAACTAGTTTTTAACACGATTAAGCAAATTATGTTCTGATTTACATTTGTAAATTTTCTTAATCATTATTTTAAAAGAACCCATTCAATCAAATGAGCATATCGTGTCCCATAAACAATGGTGTTAATCTAAAGTCACAGGTCACAATCATGTCTTATACACGAAAGTGTTAATCTAAACTTATCACAGAAGACAATCATGTCTCAAAGACGACAGTGTTGATCTAAAGTTATCACAGAAGACAATCATGTCTCATAGACGACAGTGATAATTTAAAGTAATCACAGAAGACAAGTATGTCTCATAGACGACAGTGTTAATCTAAAGTAATCACAGAAGACAATTATGTCTCATAGACGACAGTGTTAATATAAAGTAATCACAGGACACAATCATGTTTCATAGACGAGAGTGTTAATCTAAAGGAATCACAGGACACAATCATGTGTCATCGACGACAGTGATAATCTAAAGTAATCACAGAAGACAATTATGTCTCATAGACGACAGTGTTAATATAAAGAGTAATCACGGAACACAATTATGTCTCTAAGACGATAGTGTTGATATAGAGTAATCACAGGACTCAATCATGTCTCATAGACGATAGGGTTAACCTAAAGTAATCACAGGACACAATCATGTCTCATAGACGATAGGATTAACCTAAAGTAATCACAGGACACAATCATGTCTCAAAGACGATAGGGTTAACCTAAAGTAATCACAGGACACACTCATGTATCATAGACGACAATGTAAATCTAAAGTAATCACACGACACAGTCATGTTTCATAGGCGATAGTCTTTAAAGAAATCACAGGACACAGTTATGTCTCATAGCCTATAGGATTAACCTAAAGTAATCACAGGACACAATTATGTCTCATAGACGATAGTCTTTAAAGTAGTCACGGGACACGGTCATGTCTCATAGATAATAGTGTTAATTTAAGGTAATGACAGGACACACTCATGTATCATAGACGACAGTGTTAATCTAACGTAATCACAGGACTCAATCATGTCTCATAGACGATAGGGTTAACCTAAAGTAATCACAGGACACAATCATGTATCTTAGACAATAGTTTAATAAAGAGTAATCACGGAACACAATTATGTCTCATAGAAGACAGTGTAAATCTAACGAAATCACAAGACTCAATCATGTCTCATAGACGATAGGGTTAACCTAAAGTAATCACAGGACACAATCATTTTTCATAGACAATAGTGTTAATCTTAAGGTAATTACAGGACACAATCATGTATCATATACGACAGTGTTGATCTAAAGTAATCACAGGACACAGTCATGTTTCATAGACGATAGTCTTTAAAGTAATCACAGGACACAGTCATGTCTCATAGCCGATAGGATTAACCTAAAGTAATCACAGGACACATTTATGTCTCATAGACGATAGTCTTTAAAGAAGTCACGGGACACGGTCATGTCTCATAGATAATAGTGTGAATTTAAGGTAATGACAGGACACACTCATGTATCATAGACGACAGTGTAAATCTAACGTAATCACAGGACTCAATCATGTCTCATAGACGATAGGGTTAACCTAGAGTAATCACAGGACTCAATCATGTCTCATACACAATAGTTTAATAAAGAGTAATCACGGAATACAATCATGTCTCATAGACGACAGTGTTAATCTAAAGTAAACACAGGACACAATCATGTCTCAGAGTCGATAGTCTTTCAAGTTATCACAGGACACAGCCATGTCTCATAGACGATAGTGTTGATATCAAGTAATCATAGGACACAATCATGTCTCATAGACGAGAGTGTTGATACAGAATAATCACAGAACACAATCATGTCTCATAGACGATAGTGTTAATCTAAAGTAATCACAGGACACATTCATGTGTCATCGACGACAGTGATAATCTAAAGTAATCACAGAAGACAATTATGTCTCATAGACGATAAAATTAACCTCAAGTAATCACAGGACACAATCATGTCTCATAGACGATAGGGTTAACCTAAAGTAATCACAGGACACAGTCATGTCTCATAGCCTATAGGATTAACCTAAAGTAATCACAGGACACAATTATGTCTCATAGACGATAGTCTTTAAAGTGGTCACGGGACACGGTCATGTCTCATAGATAATAGTGTTAATCTAAGGTAATGACGGGACACACTCATGTATCATAGACGACAGTGTAAATCTAACGTAATCACAGGACTCAATCATGTGTCATAGACAATAGTTTAATAAAGAGTAATCACGGAACACAATCATGTATCATAGACGACAGTGCAAATCTAACGTAATCACAGGACTCAATCATGTCTCGTAGACGATAGGGTTAACATAAAGTAATCACAGGACACAATCATTTCTCATAGACAATTGTGTTAATTTAAGATAATGATTGGACGCACTCATGTCTTATAGACGACAGTGTAAATATAAAGTAATCACAGGACACAATCATGTCTCATAGACGATAGGGTTAACCTAAAGTAATCACAGGACACACTCATGTCTCATAGACGGCAGTGTTAATTTAAGGTAATTACAGGACACTCTCATGTATCATAGACGACAGTGTAAATCTAAAGTAATCACAGGACACAATCATGTCTCGTAGACGATAGGGCTAACCTAAATTAATAACAGGACACGATCATGTTTCATATACGACAGTGTTAATCTAAAGTAATCACAGGACACAGTCATGTTTCATAGACGATAGTCTTTAAAGTAATCACAGGACACAGTCATATCTCGTAGACGATAGGGTTAACCTAAAGTAATCACAGGACACAATCATTTCTCATAGACAATAGTGTTAATTTAAGGTAATGATTTGACACACTCATGTACCATAGACGACAGTGTAAATATAAAGTAATCACAGGACACAATCATGTCTCAAAATCGATAGTCTTTCAAGTTATCACAGGACACAGCCATGTCTCATAGACGAGAGTGTTGATACAGAATAATCACAGGACACAATCATATCTCATAGACGATAGTGTTATTCT
>JAULCA010439119.1:0-10818 GCA_032360845.1 Crassadoma gigantea | reverse complement strand
AGACATGTCAAGTCAACATTTATAGAGAGCGTAAGACATATCAAGTCAACATTTATACAAATTCATCAGACATATTTCGTCGCTTTAACTGTTTTTTTTATAAGAAATAAAGTTGTAGTTTTTATGTTAAAATAAGTAAACTGGTTTAAACGAGGAGCGTGATATCCTAACTTTACACTTTTATTTCTATATTAAACGTATTGAAAGATTTTCAATTTATGAACATTTTTCGTGAGAATTTCAAATTCGTGAAAGTAACAGCTATGTGTAGCGTATATTGACATTACTTGTTGAACAAAATAAATATAATTTAACTAGCTATATAAACGAATTGTGTTTAAACTGTTCACATCAGCTCTAATTGAAATATCTACATTATGAGTATCTTTCTCAAGAATTTCAAATTCGAAAAAAAACAGCTATATCTCTTTCGTCTACAGATTAGCGAGTTGTAGCGTCGATGACATTAGTTATTCAGCAAAATGACTATAATTTTATTACGTGTAGCTATATATACAGATTGTATTATACTTTTCTCATTAGTCCTTATTTGGATTAATTAAATTAAACATTTTGAAGCGACGACACCAATGCTAATGTCACAGTAACAGAATCGGGACACTTTTAGTGAAATATTGATGTATTTCATGCTGTATAACGGTACCATTCCGAATACTTTTTGTTCACTTTTCCTCAAAAGATACCATTATCTTTCCGTCGCGTGGTTCTATAAATAGAACCGGAAATATAGTCATGGTTATTTAATCGCGAAACAGGTGTAGCTGTACTCGAATCGGGACACCACTACCAGTTTTGGCTTATATTTTGAGATGAAAAAAAGTATTAAGCAGAACATGGCATGATCTTTGGAATATTTAAGAGTCAAGGGTCGCTCCGGATGTATTTCTTTTCCGAATTACTATAAGTTGTGAAATAATAGGATTGTGATAAACCACATACAATAATTGAAAATCAATAACGTCGCATAGCGCATCAATTTAAAACGTTACATTTTCGTCATTTTTTATAAACTAAAACTATTATTGTAACCATAAGTGACAATAAACAAAGTTAATATAATGTTTTATTGGTATATTGGCATCTTTAAATTGATATTTTCAATTAAAAAACACTTCTTCGCAAAGCATGCAAATTTCTTATGACTTTTTCCTTCGAGTATCTCGATTTTGGGACTGTCCAGATTTGGGTACTGCATCCTCGATATAAAAATAAACACCTTGTGGACGAGACAGGAAGACTAGTTCGATCCTATGATGTACATCAAAATAATCTCGCGGTTACGTAACGGTAAAAATTGACAGGCTTTGAAGTCGGGCGTCTCTCCTTTGTAATCTTCAATGGACAGGTATCAGCCTAGCGATTGATCAGTTTTTTTTACCCGACACCACTCAAACAGCTATCGTCGTGCCTTCAATTTTGCTGTAACAAATTTAAGGGGTATAGAGAGCGAAAGTGAGCGTAACCTCTGGATATCGAGTATGGGGTACTGTGACGGTATACTTACCATGGAATAGTGTTGTAGGGTCCTTTGTGCTTGACGGTGAGGTTGAATCTGGGATTAGTGGGATATGTTAAGGTGTCGTGACCCATGTCATACGATAGGTCAACAACTCTCCGAGTGTAAACTCCAGGTATGAAGATAGTTATAGCCGAACAAATTAACACGAATCCAACCATTTCTGCTTCCTCAGTTATTTTTCCAGAAATAAAACGCTTTCTACTCACAATAAATAAAACACTGCTTTGAATTTACTTCATAGAGTATTTCCGAAAGCTTAGGAAAACATTAGTTCTGCTGACGTTGCAGAAGGAAACTATGGTATGGTGCTGGTCACGTACATGTACATATGTATATACTCCGTGAACATTCCACGAGGAATAACGCACAATATAGATAATCGTACATGTTTTCCATACGTGGGCATACTATAACAAATGGTCTGGTCTGGTCTCATTGGTCTGGTCCCAAATTTTGGTAGTTGATTCCTAATAATTAATATGAATCCATGTAGCAGTAGTCCGAGTGAAATATCTCAAACTTGTAAAGAATTTGTATACTTCGATGAGGGAGACAGGGAAGCCGTATCAGGCAACACTCAAGATTGAAATAAGCCGACACACAATTTAATCTTGATTCATCCACCTTTTACTCTATAAAATAAGACCAGACCATGTTTCATATCATACCTCGCAGACAAACGCACCATACTATTGACACTATTTTAGCTTTACACATATATTACACACGTGTGTATATGTATATACTTGTTTATGAGGATAAAATTCTAAATTAATTAATTAGAAAATAACAGTTTATCACTCAAACCTCAAAATAAAGATGGTTTCCGTGTAAGCTTTCAGTTATCCTGCATGGAAGCTCTTTCTCCTGGCACGAAAGCATGAACTGTTAGCTTACTTTATGGTAAAAGACATGTAGAAAGCCGCAGATATAAAGCAGTATGTTTTCAAGTTCCATTAGAATTCTAGCGTGATATATGAAAATGTTTACGGAGAAGATATTGTGAAAGTTGTGACAGATATCAGCTATTATTTTTTTTTTCAAAACGAAGTTGGTGGGCATATTGTATACTTTTTTTCTTCTTTCTGACCTCTTGGACCTTCTACCAACCAGAGTTCTTTTGAACCTCTTGGATACCGACCAATCAGATATCTTCATCCTTCTGACCTCCGACCAATCAGAGTTTTTCTTTTTAACCTCTTGGACATCCGACCAATCAGATATCTTCATCCTTCTAACCTCTCCGACCTCCGACCAATCAGATTTCTTCCTTTTAACCTATTGGACATCCGACCAAATAGGTATCTTCTTCTTTCTAATCTTTTGGACCTCCAGCCAATCAGAGGTCTTCTACTCTTCTTCGGCAGTTGAGTGGTCCAAATCTAGATATCATGCAATTTGCGTAAGCAAGATTTACGTCAGGTTAATTCTGGGGGCTATTGTAACGGCCGCCATTACAAGAACTTATTCTTGTATATCTAGCAAAACTTCTCCAGAACTCTTTGGTATTAAAGTTACATTTAGTGACGTCCTTGATTTTTTCTTCGGAATTCGATCAGAATTGACATGTTTCAATCACATTTTAAATGATCAAGGCATCCCATCATTCCAAAAGATTTTTAACAATTTCAATGTTAGTCGTTTTAAAACACATATTATACTTGACTAGCTAAAGTTCAAAGAATGTTAAGAAATAATAAATCCTTTTACATTGGAATTGTTTCCCTTTTTCATGTTCTAAATAATGAAAATAGAATGAATTTCCTTCTTTTGCCATTAATTGATTCATCTTATACCATTAAAACCAAAGACATTTCTGATCGTTTATCAATTGCTGGCAAAGTTTGTAATCAGACAAAATGATCGGGGGCTATTCAATGAATTCTGTCACTATGTTGTATATAGTTTGATCTTTTTATTACAATCCTTCAATGAGCTTAGCTATTAATAGGACGTCAAACAAAATAAAACCAACTAAACAATCCTTCAAACTATCCCTTCTTAGCAGAAACGCACTTTCGCAGTCGCGCCATCAAGGACGTAAACTCTACGCGATAGGCTCCCCCTGGTCTCCATGGACGTCCAACCCCAGTTTTGTTTGACAAATACTGGAGGAGGATTTTTTGTGACAGGGATTGTTTAATGCTAACGGAATGCATTATAGAATTTGATGTAATGTTTGGTGTGGCAGCCATATTGGAATGTCTTTATTGGCATTTTTATTCCAAAATATTATTTTAAATGTTAAGCAAATTAATAAAAATTTTCGAAGATAGTGTATGGCTCCCTTCTGAGAAACGTACGTGTATAAATTTTGCATAAAGTTATAGTATACTTTAGAGTCCTTTTTTTAAGATCTCCTATATGACCTTCTTGAAGTCATTTAGACTCATGTCAATGTCTTCCCCTTAGTCATGTAATGGCTTTGTATTTTCTCACTAAAGTCTCGATATCGGGTGTTGACCTCATCGTCATGTACGTGTACCTTTGTTTACCCGGTATCACTATGCTTTATACTACGGTAACGGAATGCCCGATACGATAATTACAAGAACAAATGTGTATTACGAATGGTGGAATATCCGTTATTATTGCTTTCGCAGTAGCAATGAATAACTACATATTATTGTAGTTCAATTATTGTCGGATTGTGTCGAAAGTTTGTACGAGCATTGTTCTTTAATTGCTTTTACATGCCACAGGGACCTGAGAATTTGTTACAGCTTTATTTGGACCAAACCAAATGTGTTCAGAGTAATTTAACATGTTTTAGGGGTTCAGAATAACTTCAGTAAAAATAACACCCAAATGATTATATATACAAGAAGGATGGAAAGCTCACGATGTCGAAAAATTAACTCCAACTGAATGTCTTGCATCAAAACATTTCTGATCGATTTTTAGAAAAATGCATAGTACCGTTGGAAAAATGGATTTTTTTTCTTTCGAAAGCCTCCTTTTATGCACGATAAATGTATCCTCATACCGCGGACATGATATATGTTGGCTCGTACAACCCACGTCACTTCAAATTTTCAAAGTTTTTCGCAGTCATCGTTTAACATTTTGGTAAATTAATGCGGTTGATCATGTTTGCGGAAGGATAATACATTTTACTTGCTTCTATTCTCTAGTCCGTTCGTATGAGATCTGTTTGGTGACCGAATCGATTAAATGGCCCCCGTAAATACAATTTATTAAAAATGTTTAATCAGAATCGAGTCATGTTAATCTAAGTCATTGTGCGCAAACCGTCAATCAGAGCGTAGCATGTTTATAAATTATACGTAGATTTCGTTCAACTTCGATCTTCAGTCTTTGTTTATTGTACATGCTTTCCAAATTTCATAAAAACCGAACGATAGAAAACCAAGGTATTGTGAGGAAACTAAAGTATAAACATGACGACTCATTTAGTTACGCAAGGATTTCACTCAACTTCCAACTCAGCCTCTTTCTAGAAGTTATCCTGCGAAAATAAAGCGTGGACGGACGGACGGACGGACGGACGGACGACGACGGATACTCCCAAATTTTAACCAAGCGTATATAAAACTATTAAATCAAAAGAAGCGGTGGACATTTTGATGTTGCTATGGTGTTTATAGTGTTCATACTAGTATGGCACTGATGAGCTTTTTGTTACTGGTTTAGATTAATATTTTTATCGTTTGTGGAACTCATAAACTTACATGTCAAAACCCCCCAAAATCTGACAAAAAATACAACATTGTTAGTTCTGAATTCCAGAGAAGGCCGATCTTAGTAATTGTTTTATGCATATTGTAAAAATTTCTCGATAACCTATTACAAAATTTAGATAATTGTCTAATTGGATCATACCATCAGCAAAGACGAGCTACATGTATATACCAACACGACACCTTGCCCGATATTACCTGTATCATTTCACAAATCAGAGTTATTCTTCCTTTTCTAGATGAATGCTATTAACTTCATGTAATGTCAAGTACAGCTCAGCTTAATTTTCAATTTTCAAAGAGACTTGTTCATATTCGTTCTTAATGGAAATGTTGTGTTATGAAATAATAAATGTTTGAAGACACGTCTAAAACTATATTTTTGCTTGCTTTATAGGCTGTCGTACCGATCTATGAATTTTAATCTTCCCCTCCCCACCCCCGCCCAAAGTATACACTTTCATTTCAGTTGAGATTCAACAGCTGCCAAGTTGTTTGTGAGAACTGAAAGCTTAAGGCAGTGATCAATGTACGACACGACGAAGAACCAGACGAGGATGTTTACTTGACCCCAAGTATCCACTTTGCACTTTTTTGCAAGTTGCTATTAGAGGTTCTGTATTGAGTTTCGAGCAAAAGAAATAACTTATATATCACTTACAGCTTTTTTTCCCACCAGTCGCTTCTTCACAATCTCGTGGTGCAGATGCGACTGTTTACATACCAGTATTTACGGCATACCCCTCTCCCCCATCAAGTAATTCATATCATTAAGTTCCTCAAGATTACTCTGACGGTGTGCTATCTAGCAAACATGTTCCCCGTCTGTCAATACACCTAAAAGGTCAATTGACAAACGCTGCTAGAGCATGGCCCTGTTCCAACTTTATGAAAGACATTATTATGAAAATATCTGCTGTCGTTACGAAAGCAGGAATCACAGGTTAAGCTGATAACGCTGATAACTCTCTCTAGTTTAAATGAGTGTTTTTCCTAAATTGTGACTTAACTTTAGCTCGGAAAATGGACACATAAAAAGTCAGTTCTTTCATCAGTTATTGAATGTTTTGTCTGAAATTTAGTGTGCATGTACCTCAGTAATGTTTGAGAATATTGGAGGAGGATTATTTAGTGACAGGGATGATGTAATGCTAACGGAATGCATTATTGAATTTGATATACAATTTGATATGTGGCAGCCATATTGGAATGTCCTTAACTCCTACCTTTTTTATATGATCAACTCTTCCAACATGTCTGCCAGAACTAAATTTTCACTCAGGTGAATTGCATGGGCAGGTAAGGAAGGTCACATGACCTACAGGTAAGTATGGAGTTACAGGTCACAAACAGCTCACAGGTTACAAAACAAAACATAAACAAAATCACATGACACTGAACAACTGACACATGGGAAATGAAACTGAACAAGACTAGATACTACACGCACTATACATGTACACCTGAACAAACAAGTCATAATTACATATTAAACACCACTTATAATACTTTCATTCATCTACTTGTTATTAATATTTTAAGATAAGTACACATCCATGATACTATGACAGGCTATCCCTGCCATAATTACAATAAAGCGCTGCATTACAGTAAAACCTAAGTGAAATAGGATGAGTGCGTGCATGTGTTTGATCTGTAAGAATATATAGATGTAAGATGGTCTCCCGATCCCCAGACTTTTTGAGTTTGATATTCAAATCAATCTGATGTTGGAAGGCAGATTTACACGTGCATTGCCAAACATGAATCAGCATTCAAAAGCGGTTTAATATGACATATATTTAAAACACAGTGTTTATTAGGCTGCCCAAGTGAACGGAGAGTGAAACTTCTTAGCACATGTATGTATAAACTCGGTGTTATCGCAGCTATCATAAACTGGGTCACGCAGCCGTAAGCAAGATACACGCCTCTGAATAGCAACTGCATGAGTTTGCAACAACGTGTTGAAATGCACATGAAGAAGGTGGACTTGGTCACATTTTTATGCTCTTATTCATAATCAAAAACCTTATAGAAGGGAGTTGGATGTACTTCTATCAGGTGGTTTTTTTCTTATTTATACATATATGTCTATTTATCTATTTAAGATACGTTTTCATTAGAAAAAATCAATGTGTAAAATATTTGACCAGTAATCATTATAATCAATTTATATAATAACAATATTTTTTATCTTTTGCAGAAGCTCTCTAACTGCCACGTTTGTAGGTGCTGCATTCCAAGACTTTAGATATCCTAAAATCTGATGTATACCCCGGATAAACATGATGGAGATGGGCTACAAGCTGCTGATTAGGTTGTTTAGAGAAATAAAATGTGACTCAAAACAGTGTGTTGTTGTCTGTTTCATTGTTATTTTATGTTACCAGTAGCCCGAATTACCTCTGGCCCTCACAACGGATGAAGACGTTTTGACAGGTAGATGTACGTACCAGACATCTGCCTGTCAAAATGTCTATGTATGGTGTAGGGTCCAGAGGAAACTCGGGCTATACTATCAGTCAAATGGTCCAAAAGAAGGTTTAATGGTAATACACAATTCAACGTTTAATAAATAAATAAAATAGACGTTTATTCAACGTCGAGCGTCAATGTTAAATTTTGGTACGTTATTTCAACTTTCACAATAAAATATGAATTAAACGTTTTAAACAACGTTGGGCTTCAACGTTTAATAAACGTTCATTCAATGTTTATGTGCCTGCTGGTAAATGGCGGCCGTTACAATAGTCCCAAAAATCTAAAACCTCTTAGGTAAATCATACTTACGCAAATCACCCTACTGTTTGTGATGCCGTTTTACACATATTTACCAAAACTGTGTGAAATTGCATAGTATGTATATTTCGGTTAATCAGCTGCCGAAGTGGAGAAGAACACATCTGACTGGTCGGAGGTCCAAAAGGTCAGAGAGAAATAGACCTCTGATTGGTCAGATGTCCAAGAGGTTAAAGAGAACACTGATTGTTCGGAGGTCAGAAGGAAGAAGGCACCTGATTAGTCGGAAGTCCAAGAGGTCAGAAAGCGGAAAAGAAGGTAAACAAGTCCACTAACTTCGTTTTGGAATATTTTGGCTGATAACTGTCACAAACTTGACCCCATCTTCACCGTATATATATATATATATACATCACGTTAGAATTCTAATGGAACTTGGCAATACACCGCATTATCTCCTCGGCCTTCTTCATGTTTAGCAGTTGAGAGTAGCCTTGCAGCTTATGTTATCTTGTGTAAATATCTGTGTCCAGCTTAAGATAGTGTTGGATGCATTCGTCTGCAAGGGATGCTATAAAGTATGGTCTGGTCTTATTTCATAGAGTAAATCAACAATGAGTGTTTCCTACCCCACCCCCTCCACGAATATCAGAATTCTTCACAGGTTTTAGATATTTGATTCGGACTACGGCTACATAGATTCATATTAATTATTAGGAATCAACTAATTGGGTAAACTAAATATCGATGAATATATAAATCAATATTGATATGAACTACATGAAAATTCAAATAAAATGGTCATGAACTAAATCAGACTTTCAAAACTTGGGACCAGACATATGAGCCTAGACCAGACCAGTTTTTGTAGTATGCCCACGTATGGGAAACGTGTACTAGTATTTGTATTGTCCGCTATTCTTTGTGGAATGTGAACACGTTCACAGCGTGTATACGGTGACAAGCATCATATAATCAGTATTTTTCTGGAACGTTTGACGAACTATTGTTTTCCTGACCTTTTAGATAAACTCTGTATCTGAAGTAAATTCCAAGAAGTGTGAAAAAAGTGATCTATTTCTAGAATTTTTCAACCAATTCTTTAAATAGAAAATAACTGAAAAACAAACCAGAAATGGTTGGATTTGTGTTTATTTGTTCGGCTCTTACTATCTTCATACCTGGAGTTTACACTCGGAGAGTTGTTGACCTATCGTATGACATGGACCACAACAGCATGACGTATCCCTTTAATCCAAGACTCAACCTCACCATCAAGCACGCAGGACCCTACGGCACTGTTCCATGGTAGGTATATCATTGACGTCGTCGCTTCAAAATGTTAAATCAAATTTAAGCGAATAAGGGATGATGAGGACATTAAAATACAATCCGTATATCTATAGATAGTTAAAGTATAGTCATTTTAGATAATGAATTAGTTCTCTTCCTGCTGGGTTGCACATAAGGCCACCGCAAGAGATTTCTATTTCTATCTGTCTTAGGACCACTGGTGTATTTGTCCCTACGTCCAGGCTTTCTCAAAAGACCGCCTCCATCTTTCTTTTGGTCTTCCACTTATTTGAGATGATCTGTGGCCAGAAGATGCGCAAAATTCTGCAGAGGCATCGAGTTTGGAAGACATTCAGCTTGTTGTTAATATCATTTGTTGTCATATGGGATTCTGCACCATACAGAAGGACACTCAGTGTGTTGCTTTTAAAAATCCTTAATTTGGTGTTGGTGCCGGTCTTGGTAGACTTCCAGATGTTCCCTTGTGATGCAAAAACTCCTCTGGCCTTAGAAATGCGAGCTTGAACATCAATCTAAAAAAAAACATCTGCCGTGAGTCTACTTCATAGGTAGAAGAATTCATTCATCTCCTCGATGTTTGATGCATTGAGGGTAATGGATTCATTCGATCTGGTGGTGATCTCCAAAACCTTTGTTTTGCTGACATTGATGTAAGTCCTATCTGTATTGCTGTTTTAGCCAGGTGGTTAGTTTCGCCCTGTATACCTTGATCTCGATTAGACAGCAGCATGATATCGTCTGCGAAATCTAGATCTTCCAGCATCTCTCTAAAGGTCCAACTTATCCCTCTAATTGTGTTTCTGGTGGTCTCTTTCATTATCCAGTCTATACAAAATGTAAAAATATTAACGAAAAAGCAAACGCCCCTGTTTCACCTCTGTCTGCAGTTTGATTGCTTCAATTAGACTTCATCCACATATCACTCTTGCATTGAAGTCTACATACAAACCATCCTTATGATGGAGATGAGTTTGTCTGGAATACCGTAAGGTTAAATGGCTGACACTATTGAAATAATTTGTGAAGTCAATGAAGTGGATATAGAAAGACGAGTTATATTCCTTACTTTGCTCTACTTTTTGTCTGACGGTTAATATCGGGTCCGCACATGATCGACCCTTTCTAGAACGTATTTGTTCTTTTCGTTATAGAGGGTCAGTGATGGCTGAAATTCTGTTGAGGTTCGTACTATTGATAACTTTACTGGTAACTGACAGTAACATATCCCTCCCCAGTTATAAAATTTGGATAGATTTCTTTTTTTGTGTAGTTTTACTATTAGGCCGGTCCTCCAGAGTGATGGTATATCTTCTGTGTTCAAATTTCCTAAGAAAATCTGTCAGAATAGTTGGTGTCCAGTGTTCTTCGGCCTTCAGTATTTCTGCATTTATCTGATACATCCCAGCATCTTTTCCATTTTTTTATAACAGCTTTTGCTTTTTAATTTAACTTAATCGATACTAGGTTGTTCTGTATTGATGTCAAAGATGTCCTCAGCCTGCTTCTATTTCTGGGTCTTCC
>JAULCA010439097.1:0-10820 GCA_032360845.1 Crassadoma gigantea | reverse complement strand
CCCACTACAAACAGAACACATTACACAAATAGGGAGATAATAGCCAGTATACATAGGACTTGTAGTTAGCGCCTGATAAGGCAGCTCCTGCGAATTCCTTAAAATTTGTATTGATTAATGTGTATACTAATTGTATCAATTGTACATCTATGTACTGTAAAGCGCTTTATAGTGGCTTATGTTAGCTAGATAGGGCGCTATATCAAATGTTGTATATTATTAAGAAGAAGCAGGTCAAATTTATAAAACAAAAATGATTATTAAGAAGTTGTTCAAACATTTAAACACACTAGATCCCTGAGACATTTAAAGTTATTTATTTGGACAAACTTGAAAGCCTTTCATCCCAGTATGCTCATGGTCAAATATCATAAATCATGGCTTTTTGAATTTTCTAAAGAATTTAACTGTAACACATATTTGCCAAAACAATTTCTGAAAATACTGAAATTTAACATGGTGGGGCCTAAATCGTTTAACCATACAGTTGAAAAAACACACCGGCAAACTAATTGTAGATTGATCACTGGTCATTTATATTGCTTATTTTAAAGCAAATCCCTATACATGAAGCATGAAAGATGTTTATCACAAAATGATAGTGGCCAAGTATTATCACCCAAGGACAAAATATTAACGGGTAAACTTTATTAATATTTTACAATAATTATGAGACAAGTAATTTAAATTACATAAATCACTGTTGTCGGCCCGAGTGTTATCATGCGGGATGGGAGTGTCTTAATGTGGAAGGAAACTGGAGTTACTTATTGTGTAGGGTCAACTTCGATTGATTGTTCAAAGTGGTTTTTTTTCCAAATGAAATTTGTAGCCTGCAATGTATCATTATAAGATAGATTTTTACTTAATTTTTTATCAATTATTTCTCGTCCTTAATATAACAAAGCCGCCAATTCCGTTGTTTTCAGTGTTTTTTTCCTGTTATTTCTCTATTTCTTCGGTATGTTGCAGCATTGAGGATTATTATTCTTCAGTTACATTAATAGTTACGTATTTATCAAGTGACGTCAGGGAAAACACTTATAATAGAAACATGGAGTACGGAGTATAAGGGCAGTGACCTACTGTAAGTGATTTGTTTCCATTTGACTTTGTTTCCACTAAAGTACGACACTTATAATAATAAATAGCATTAAAACCAAAACCAATCGTAATGTTTACAGTAATACCATAAACTTTGTTCTTGTTATCCTATTCTTGCAGGAAAATATCCCTTTATCGCATATTCTGGTACATTTTTATTTCCAATGTATACAAAATATCAACATCATACATGTACAGTGTACATGTATATACGACTATTTACTACGGACAAACGAATACAATTGTTCACACTATAAGTGTGAAACGTTCGCTTATATTTTCAGTATAAAAAACGGGCATACTCCTCGAGTAACTATCATCTAGAAAATATAAACGCATGAATATGTCATGGTGTATAATGCTTCAAAAAGTACATGTTTGAAATACATTAGCATTAAATTCATAGAAATCTGTATTATCATTTTTCTTTTTGCTGTGTTTTTTTTTTGAAATCTGTTTTATTTTTTTATTTTTGCTGTTTTTTTTTTTTTTTTTCTTTAATTTATTTTCGTTAGTAGTTAATTGATGTAGGTTTTTTTATTATTTTTTTTCATTTAAGTGTAATATTTCTGGCAAATATGATATAAAAGGAGGTCAACAGCAACACAACATCTTTTATCATCAGCATGTAGTATTTCCTTTTTTACATGATCTTGTTCGGTTTTTGGTGTGTGTGTATGGATGGGGAGTAGGGGTGGTGGATGGGGGGGTTAATATGAGTATATTTGGATAAGTTTAGATTATTAGATAAATTTATATTTCAACTTGATCGTAAATGACAAAGCAACAATAATATTTAAATTATTTAGCAACATTTAATAGTTTTTTTAAATAAGACCTATGGATAGATAATAGTAGCCTATATAACAATTGTTGTAACTAACATATAAGAAAAATCTTATACACATACATATATATTGTATATATATTTTATAATAAAACAGCTTGAGAAACGTTTTCTTGAACTGAAGATTGGCGATTACGACACCGACTGACTTTTGTGTATTATTCACTCTCTCGTCATGATTCTTACTTTGGTGCTCTTCTTGTAAGTTTTCATTCTGCGAAATATCAATAATATACTTAATTATCGATTTTAGTTTTAATACAACAGTATGTGTTTATATTCGTTGTGACCGACTGGTTTATTTCATACAATTGTCTATAATAACTGAGGCGATTGCAGCTAAATTCCATTGCTTATAAAAAGTCACTTGCAACCAACTGAACGCTTCCATATATATTAATACCACGCATTGTTCTCCAACTTTTGTTTTCAATGCATTGATACACTTTCTCTGAGCTTTTGACAGTTCATGGTATAATCCACCATGTTATATTATCATAAATCCAGTGTATGTATGTTTTCCCTCTAATCCCCTGCTAGCGACATCAGTACTAAGTCACTCACGTTTATTTTATCATACATGGTGTGTACATCAGCTCTCCTTCCGAGACTATGCTAAATGTACATGGCACATTGGTCAAAAATGTATACTATCTGGGTTGGCGTTATTAACGAAAGCTTTTGAGTTCAATTTTAACCACATTTATTCTTAGGAAATGTGGCATTGTAACTTTAACACGCATACGGGTATTCATATATATATATATCAATTATTTCCTTTACATCCGTGCAGATGCGTCTGAAATGATATTCCTGAGTTTAAATATTTATACATATTTATTTGTCTCTTTCAGAACATGACGTCACCAATAGCCGTTGTTCCTAGAATTGGAACATATATTGTATTGCCACTGTCAGTGGTAGGTTTAGTTGAGAATGGCGTGATATTCTTCCTCCTCTGCTCTCGACCGCTCTTACGGCAACGACCACATGTCATTTTTACACTGAGCCTCAGTTTCAGCGACTTTCTATGCTCCTTCATCGTTATCCTAATCTGTAGCGCAAGATTTAATCCAGCAATATATACAAAAGAATTCTGTTTGTTCACGCGTACTGCGAGTTTGATTTCCTTCGGGACATCTTTGCTTCAAGCATTACTTATCTCTATTGAGCGAGTTCTTGCAATCAGCGCGTCATCTGTGTATATCCGAACATTTAAAGGAAATAAGAAGTATGTTAGTATATTAACTGCGTGGCTCATTCTTTCATCATACTCGATATTTCTTGTCATAGCCTTTCCTGTTACGGGCTCATATACTGGGTGCGTTCCCACCCTCATGTATGACAAGCAGAGCTATTTTGGAATAAGTATAGGTACTCAAGTACTTTTTATCCCTTTAGTGCTTGCCACTCTTGTGCTATACGCTGTCGCCGCATTCCGGCTCTATAAAAGGATGAAGCAAGTATCTTTTTCGAACAATGGAATCAAGTCACGAAGGCCTACAGCAATTACAAATGTCAATCAGGTAGGCACATTAGCGACCGAAGCCGAGGCAAAAATTAATAATGATATGTGTTCTAAAACAAACACATCCTCCGGTATGAATGATAGTGACCGTTCCAACATGCAACAAATTGCCCTGGCAGAACCGAAAGTCGCTGCAACCAGCACAGTGTCCAACGATGGAAAAGGTTTTAATTTGGAAACGAAAATTCTCAAAAAGGAAACATGTAGCATTCCCAAACTTAAATGTGCTCTGAAAACAGTGACTTTGGTCCAATTATGTCTGTTTGTTTCCTTCGTGCCTCTTTCGTTTGTTCGAATATTGATCCTCATCAACGTGAAAGAGGCTCGGGTTGCAGAAAGCATAATATCAATATTGCCGATAATGCACCCCGTCATTAATCCTATTCTGTACGTGTGGCTAATTAAGGAATTTCGAATGGTATTACTTTGCAGAAAGTAGAAATCACGCTAAAATTGCAACGTATTGAGATTTAAACAAATATTTCAGCCTACTTCATGTACATAAAACTGTCGTCATTGTCTTCATATGAAAGTCATTTAACCTTTCTGCAAGGTATTCACAATGGAACAGCACCCGAAATATTGCCAGATTGAACTTCTCCAGATTAATATCGCCTATGGAGTAACCGGATCACCAAACCATCATTTTATTCATTCATTGAAAATTCTGAGGATGAATTATATTCATTTATGGTTGTGCCAAAGGGAGACTATCGATTGTTATTCTTACAAATGAGACCTGGGCTCACATATATTTATAGAACGCTCTGACGTCTTCAATCAGTGCTTCAAGTTTTTGCGCATGTCGGCACCAAAATCGCATCAAGCCTTTTGCAGTATCTTGCACTTTAAATTTACTTTTTTTATCAGAATATTAACATTATATAGTTACCTTCGGAATTTATATGAAAATAAGTATTATATATGGTGAATGTATTCATATAGTCCAAAACCGAATGCATAGTCGTCGCACGCGCCATCATTTACAAACGTAAACAAAACACTGACTTTTGAGTAGACAAATCTACCATTAGTAGACATAAAATGGTGCATTTTAGTTATAAATGTTCTGTTGGCATATGTATTGATTTCAAACTAGTTTTGCAAAAAGTTATCAAATTTGGGTACTGATCCGATTAGGGTAAGACGACAGAACTTGTCACTGTTGCGAGTATGACCAACTGTAGATTAAATTTATTTCTTAAAACTTCGAATCATTAAAATAATGAAAGACAACACCAAGATACAATAACGAAATATTAATGATAAACAGTAGTTCTTGCATGTTTATTTTTTTCACGGCGAGTTCAGTTTGTGTAATGTGCGACCACCCGAACGACAATACTGAAAAATAAGGATTTCGAAAATTTTAAAAATAGTCCCTCGGAGAAAACAGCCGTTCATAGTAATATTACTGCTGTTTTGGAGTAACATGTGCTACATTGAGCCAATCACAGAACCTGTAACAAAGTAAAAAATGATATTTGGAATTATAGATAAATAAACAAAATAAAATTTATCAATACCTCTTTAAATAAAGAAACTATTTTAAAAGCTGTCAGGGATTCTTTTCAACTTACTGATGTGATGAGATGTTCCGTTTTGGGTACCTAGCTAGTACATATCTAAAACTTATAAATAAACCTGACTTTACTAAAGGGTTTTTTAAGGAGACGTACGCAATAGTAATATCTAAGCAATAAAACAAAATGCTGAAAGGATTTTTTGTTTTAGTTTACAGACATAAAATTTCTGTTGTCATTACCTGTGTTCTCGATATGAGGAGATGATATTACTTAGATTCGACTTATTAACCTAATTTAAGTTCGAATTATGGTTATATTGACACTTAGTCATGTTCTTGGTTTTCATTATTATAAGTATTATCATTCCATTGCAACTAGTATTATATTGTAGGGAATCTAAAAGATTTGCCTCAGTTATATATTTATATAATTTTATTTCAATACATATAAAGCAGGAGATAAATAATCTCTGAACACTTTCGCAGGTGTGAATTGTATTTTTATACATATTTGTATGTACATATCTTTGTAAGTTACCTGTAATTCCATGTCAATTATAAATCGATATGTAGGATTGGAAGAATTCATGTATTTCATGGCAAGCCTACCCGAATTAATTCCAGATTCTACACATTAAATAGTATTATGGGAATATAAATTGTTTTTCTTGTATAAAGATGTCATTTTATTAGCTATTACACAAAGAGTGAATAGGAGCACATAATGTGTCATGAGGGTATTTGCTTTATTATCATATAGAGGGCTTTCACGGCAAATGATTAAACAATATCAGATGACAGAACTCAAGACTGAATTTCGTTAATGTTTAAAAAAATCATGCAAAACTTCAGGTACAATGTATGACATGTATTAGCTTTATCTATGTAAATTAAGGTTTTGCACATTTAAGAAAAAACGATCAACTTAGGAAGCTTCAAAACTATAATCTTTCAAAATCAGACAACCATAAACTGCATTTCGAGGTATCAGTCACAGTAGTGTAAAGAAGTTTACGACAGAAAAAAATGTGTTTACCTTTCCTTGAAAACTTCCTGAAAATAGATAGTTGCAAAACAATATTCCTAAAAACGCATTTCTTAATTAATGCCGTCTCATTTCATTCGTATTGAAATATGCAAAATAATAAATGAAAAGTTTTCTTTCCTGTCAAAATTGATTCCAAATTTAATGAACTATATGAACTATAATACTTAATATGTTATTTCTGCAATTATTTGTGATGAAAGTTTTTATTTCTATAACGGCATTTTGCAGACAAAAACATCCAACGATCTGCATGATATGTATGCAATATGCTACAGACAAAACATTTAATCATTTAATCTTTGTCTGCAGACACTACTAATTTGTCTACTTGAAAACGTTGATCTGCTTTATTACCAAGGACATCCTACCAAGTAAAAATAAATTACAATGGCCTTATGCTGTCGCACAATTCTAAAGCATTATGATGCCTTGATAATCAATGTTCTGGTGACTTATAATTGTTCGTATACTTTCGTTTTGCCATTCGTGAGTGTTTTAGAAAAAGGAGTTTTTATGCTCAATTCTTATTTTAAACCCTGCTATGCTTGACGATCGAAGGGAGAATACTCGCAGAGCTAACACAGTGGTTGCCATTCTTGAGCAGATTAACAAAATGATTGATTACAACTTTCTCCGTTTGATGCATATTTTCCTTTTGTGTGTCGTTTAATGCATTAGACGACAAGACGGGAAGAGAGTCTTTTTTATAAATGCCGTTATTGCCTTCTTGTAAGCTATATTTATATAGGTATTCACTGTGGTTATTGAGTGAACAGAAGACAGTTAGACAGGTTCGAGATTTTCTGTCTACATCACTTTGTCAATACGGGCAGCAATTGACTTTATGTATGAAAATGCAAAAAATGAAATTGCATCATACAGCGAGTTGTTTAAAAATTAGAAACGCATATGAATAATCATATCATTGTTTTATGTATTTGTTTTCAAGGCATACACACAAAAAGTCATTCTTTGACTGTGTAGTGTGTACTTATTTTGTTAGTTGGATGTTGTATTGTTTATCATCTTAACTATTTTTTTTCTCAATTTTTGTTTGTTTGTTTGTTTGTTTGTGTTTTTATATCTTGTGATATAAGATTGTTTCATGATTGTGTCTTAATAAACAAGTCGAAATGCCTCGAAAACTTAACAGATTTCCGTATCTATCCCCTACACTTTTCTGCTGATACATTTATATTTGTTGAAGAAACACGCGTCCAACGAGCATATGTTTGTTCGGAACCAGTGCCCCTATTCTGACTGTAGTAATGACTTTGGAGACCTATCTGTATATCTTCATGTTGGCTATATAGGTAAACCTGAAAATGTGAAAATTAATCAATATGTAATTTACTAACCAATCTACATTCTATTAATATTAAATGTGGAGATAAAAAACATGTCCTATTAATAATTATTTGTGACCAATTATATCTGCTACATTGCAATGTAAGTATGAAAACTATGAATCATGATGCTTCCTCTTGTAAGCTTCTAACATCACCAATAATAGGATTAGCGTTAGTGGCAAATCTCCTCGTCAGTGATTCTTAAAGCTAGGTAATATATTTTGTAGAAAACTATTGGATGATTATGTTTGTGCTTACATTCAAATATTTCTCTACGTTTGTCGCGATTTACTATCTAAAGATTGATTCCATTATATATAAATAGGGGTATTATGTCGCGCCATATATAATGCAAACTTTGGTTTTCTGTATGAGTTATCTTTCTTCGTTAAGCCATCTTAAGCGTAAATGAATACGCTCGGTAGGGTGTTTTCACATTTAAAGTCATTGAAACAAGTTCATTCTCTGAGTCTAAGTTAAAATAATTTTGTCATACACAATACAGGATTAGGTTCACTATGCAATACATCATAAAAAATACTGTTTTTCAACATTTATTTACAAAACAAGTCTAACGGTTACTGTACGTCTTGGCGAAAGTTAAAAATATCACAGGTCACCAAACAGTAATTAATACGGCCAGCCTTCTAACACTGCAATTTACTGACTTCAACATTACAATATAACAATTATATTATACCAAATTATGATACCGATAACACTCTTCCTGAAGATATGTAATGCAGACCCCCGTTCCAAATAAACATAAATAATACAGATAAAATGCTATGTAAACACAAATTTTACAGTTTCTGTCTTATCTAAACACAGATTGCACAGATTGCGTTCTATCTAGATAAGTTATACAGATCACGTCTTACCTGAACACATATTATACGGATCCCATCTCATCTTAACAACTTAATACAGATCACGTCTTATCTAAACAAATAAGATACATATCAAGTCTTCTCTAAACAAATAAGATACATATCAAGTCTTCTCTAAACACATATGATACAGATCACGTCTTCTCTAAACACATATAATGCATATCCCATCTTATCTTAACAGCTTAATACAGATCAAGTCTTCTCTAAACAAATAAGATACAGATCAAGTCTTCTCTAAACACATATGATACATATCACGTCTTACCTTAACACACATTATACGGATCCCATCTAATCTTAACAACTTAATACAGATAAAGTCTTCTCTAAACAAATAAGATACAGACCAAGTCTTCTCTAAACAAATAAGATACAGATCAAGTCTTCTCTAAACAAATAAGATACAGATCATGTCTTATCTTAACACATTTTACAGATCACGTTTGATCTTTACATACATTGTACAGATTATGTCTTATCTAAACACACATCAAACAGATCACGTCTTATCTTAACATACATCAAACAGATCGCATCTTCTCTAAACACACACAATACAGATCACATCTCATCTACTCAGTTATCATACATGTCCCGTCGTTTCTAAACACACATTAAACAGATCACGTTTTATCGTAATATACATCATATGGATATCTTCCTATCTTAACACGCATTTTACAGATCTCGTCTTATCTAAATATAAACTAAGCATGTAACATTGTTTAACTGTCATCATTTATGCAAAACACGACATTTACACTGCTCTATACCAATACATAAATGCAAGAGTCGACTTGTTCTTCAGTGTTAATTTCCTGCATGTGAAAAAAAAAGAGTTCTGGTTCCACATTACAACACTTTGAAATAGTTTCTTTTGAATTCGCTTTACTTTTTCATTGATACGACCGTTTGACCTAAGGCATTCATTCTTAAGTAGGTGTCAATATGATGTGGCAGACATGATAGTATCCAGAGCGTTTTAGTCAGAAGGCACATCAAAATAGCGCATCAGATGTAAATGCCGGATCTCAAAATGGTTTTTTGGCGGATTGGTCGAGTGGTTAGCACCCCGGCCTTCCACGAAGCCGGCCGGGGTTCTATCCCCGAAATCGGCGTTAGCATGGATATTAGAGAAAGTGTTTTTCTCCTGCCCATACAACTCCAAAACCCAGGTGGAGTATAAATTAGTCTCGGTTGGGTGTTGCGGTATCTGTGTTGTAGCAATCAAGTGAGGTGGTACTATAACAGATGTCGTTGGATGCACGGTCCCACTACAAACAAAACACATTACATGTCCAGCACACACACAGGCATAAACACATATTGACTTATTAGCCAGGTGGCATAGGACTAGTAGTTAGCGCCCGATAAGGCAGCTCCTGCTAATTCCTTAAAATTGTATTGCTTAATGTATATGCTAATTGTATTGATTGTATAACTATGTACTGTAAAGCGCTTTAGAGTGGGTTGTGCTAGCTAGATAGGGCGTCATCCAATTAAATTCATTTGTCTCTTAGGTCTCAGCGACTCACCAATGTATACTTATTTCCAAACATTGGTATTTGATGCGCGATAACATGAAAATAAGTCCAGCCATACATGCATGTGCTGCAGTCAGGAACCTATAATCTTACACGTAGATGAAATCGCTACTAATGACGATGAAAATGCATCAGTGCTCTCTTAAGATTATGCATTAAAACAACTAGCAAAGATAAAATATTTTGGTAAAATAACCATTTCGGATTTCGAACAATATAACATGACTACAACATGACGATGCATGATGCACTTGTTCAAGTGAATTAGTCGTTTATACCCCCTGTAGCTATTTTCGATCATTTCAGGTCACGTAAGAACGCCTATGCTTATACCACACGAAGGAAAACAATCTGAGAACATCGTTTGTTTCAAAGGAAAAATAGATAAAATCAAATTTAAGTACAAAGACTTTTTTCCAGTCCATTATAATAGAGTTGAATATTTAATTAATCTTTCCCTGTGATGCTAAGAGCTACGTCGACGAGCAAAGGATCAAAGGTGGCCCTCCTCTCGCAAAATCGATGTCAATTTCGTATGAACAAGTCTGTATGAAGGACCAGTCATTACCTGATAAATTAATCATGTAATACTTAATTAAAGGTAAATTTAGTTTTAATATCACGTTGATATAATTTGAACTTTGGAATCGATAATTTGCACGCAATGAGTGTTTTGTGTTTTGTGCACATTTAAGGATAGATGCTTACATGTATAGGGAGAATGTGTACTGATTGAAATACTGTAAACAGGATCTTTGCTCTGATGTCTTTTAACCCATCTTGCCTTCTTTGACGTTATATACATCACCAAATCCATATCTTCTATTTGTTATCTCTTTTATTATTTTAACCCCTTCGGTTTTAATTATCTATACAAACATGCAAAGGATTTTTAAAATATGCATAAGTCTCAAGTGACCTATTCTAATCACCTTTTGTCCGTCGTCGTCCGTCGTGCGTCCGTAAACAATTTACATTTTCG
>JAULCA010439074.1:0-10822 GCA_032360845.1 Crassadoma gigantea | reverse complement strand
CAATAATTTAACCGTTTTCTGTTTCGTCTTTGTGCCACATTTTAACAAAAACATGCAAAAATTATTCATGTAATTGAATTTTTAACAATTTTAATACGTCTTACTTAGTCTAGCTTAGCTTTTGAAAGGGGTGTACACGTGGAAATGTGTGAAAAGAAAATATAATATCCTTTCCATTTGTTTTATTATTTTAATATAAAGGTGACCTTTAGCAAAATGTGAGGCTGATATATGAATATGTACGCCAAACATCTTTGTTTTGAGATTCAATTGTAGGCTACATGATGGGTATTGTTACATATGAAATACAAGTAGTTTATTTTACACAGTCAAATAGGAATATTCACTATAATAAATTGTTTGATCAAATTCAGTAAAAACCGATCAGGTTGTAAACATAACATTATGTTATCATGGAAAAGTATCATATTGTTTGGTCTCGAGTCAATGTAAAAGAGTAAAAT
Organism: Crassadoma gigantea; assembly: GCA_032360845.1. Taxonomy (NCBI): domain Eukaryota; kingdom Metazoa; phylum Mollusca; class Bivalvia; order Pectinida; family Pectinidae; genus Crassadoma; species Crassadoma gigantea. Next base: position 10,358 of record JAULCA010439074.1, on the reverse strand, counting down.
TACGAGAGATGCATGTATATTTCAGGAGAAGGGTTGACGTTCTTCTTTTTTCGTTGAGTTTACAAACTCCCAACTCCTGATCCCGGGATTATCATGAAAAGCCAAGTTGCAACACACACACAACTTGGTAAAGAGAACAACTACATTTACCAAATACAATATTCACCTGCATGCTTATCCTTTTAATTCCTGGCTAAAAGGGTTGTCAATATAAAAAAATGGTGTCACCACAATAGACTCAAATAATCGATCGACTTTTTGCACTGCGCGTATTGTAATTTCCTGGAGAAAACCCAAAAATAACCTTGCGTGAACTCAAAACGGAAAAAAAACCAGAAGCATAAGCTATAGTGGAGAATCTTGTTTATCAAATTCAGATGATACTGATGATCAAAAACATCGATTTGGTGGCTATCAAATATACCAGTCGAACACGTCGGATTGGCGGAATGGTTATCTTTGCCATAAAGACAAAACATCAACGCCGGCTGCGTTGTCATTGACTCCCCAGATCAACTGTACAGGAAGCACCAAGTACTTGACGATATACAGTGACAGACAGTCAGGACGTCTATCGTGGTACTCTACAAATGCTTTTCTTGAGCTCTGCGAAGTAGAAGTGTACGGTACGTAAATGAACTATTTACCATTACAATAATTGGATATTCTTGTGTATATATTGCTGTGTTTCTGTTAACACAAATTGAAACAAAAACGATTTTTCGAATGGTTAAAAGGATAATGGAACTTTCAGAAATCGTATTCTAGGTAAAGTTAAACAATCTGGATCACTATCCTTACTTCTTTGCAATTTACTGAAGTAACAGTTGATATATTTTTGTTTAATTAATGACCTGATATCTTCTATTTCAATTATTACTGTTAAGCATTCATTATTTCATATGTTGACGCGAGTCGGCGCATTCATATTTGTTGTTGCAATTATTAGTTTAATAATGGTGTGTGTCATTTTAAGGTTGCAGATCTCGTTACATGAGAAGGAATAGCTAAGGGATCTGTCGAGTAATAGGACAATTAAAAGCCGGTTAAATATGTTTTAGCATGTTTTTAATGTAAACAGATGTGCTTATGACACAAACTAGTATTCTTTTATATTTCAGGTTGTCCACACGGGAAATACGGTAATGGTACTTGTGATTCAGATTGTGGTGTAGGATGTGCCAAAAGCCTGTGTGACCCAGTGACTGGAGAATGTGCATGTAATGATATTTATCTTAAGATATTTATGTTTAGTGGGGAAAAGTGCAGCACATCATTTTCCGTAACGTATTTGTTGTCAATATATATTATTCAAGATAGTGATATATTGTAATGATAACATTTTTATGAAAAATTGACAAGATGCAGTTCACATTAAATCCTTTTTCGTGCTTAGTGGGATTTCGAAATATATACGGGTATGAGGCACCATTGAGTACATTAACATTTTAGTGACATTCAATGACCTAAAACTTAGATAAGGAAAATCTAGCTTCTTTCCATATTTTATTTTCGGATCCTGACTTGTTTTTTTGTGATTTTCTATTCAAGCGTGTACTCCCGGATATCATGGCAGCCATTGTAATTAGACTTGTCCGTTCACCTGTAGAGACAACCGATGTATGCACATCAGAGGAGAGTGCGAAGGTATGTATTAGTGTAAATTATGAAAAACGTGTATAGGAACAATTTATATAAGGAGTAGTTCAGAAATTTAGTACCATTTATAATTTATATTGTAATTGCCATGTTAACATAGACAATTCAGATTAGTTTTGCATAGAAATAACTCCACGTTTCTGACACAGGTCCGATATTGATTTGTTGATAGTATATTTCCCGATTACCGTAATGAAAATAAAATTATATCAAATTGAGGTAACATTGCTTTGGAAACAAGAGAACATTTAATATATATTTGTCATGCATTTAATACATCTTTGTTCTACATGTGATAAGTTCGTTTTGTATAATGTGATGAAATGTCAACATGAAAATATATAAAGTTCGTTTTCCTTTTGCGATGACCAGACTGTGAGAACGGATTCTTTGGCTCGTCCTGTAAAAGCTGCTCTGCCAGTTGTACCTATCATGTCTGTGACAAAACATCCGGAAATTGTAGTCGTACGTATGTCAATCAGAACACCTCGTCTACTTTCTTATGATTAGTATTTGAATATATTTCATAACATTTTTTTCCCCCGAGTTTAATTAGGTGATCCAATAATCAATGAAATCATATTGTCATTATATGTTGTTTTCCTTTGTATTCATGATTAGTTTAAAATGCAACAAAGAAAAAAAAATCAGATTTTCTAGTGCTATATATGATAAAAAGCATTTGGTGCTGTTACAGGATTTTTGCTATTTTTAAAACTAAATCAGGCATAAATATTAAAATCGTCATCAAGAGAGTTTAAACCCCAATTATTAACTATCGCCCATAGAAGCTTATTTAGACATCTTTCTGCTATGTGTATAGTGCATGTGTGTGCATTATGCTCTAGAAACTCTCACCGAGAGAGGCAGGGTAGGATGGACAAGTTGTTTAGTCGTCTAACATGCTGCTACCACTAGCCCTCCACCACTGGGTCGCGGGTTTTAGACCTTTGTGGGGCATTCGCCAGGCTGTAGGTTTGTCTATGTTTTCAGGGAACTCCTGCTTCCCTGCACAATCAAAACCCGGCACGTTCTTAAATGACCATAGCTGTTAATAGGGCGTAAAATACAAACAAATTAAACTCTAGAACCCTTATAAATCTAAGATGAATATGTACGTGAAATAAGTGACCTGATTTATCGAAATGCATGTTAAATGACCATATCTGTTAATAGGATTTAAAGAACGAGCAAACCTAACTCTAGAAACCTTAAGCCTAATGTAAGATGCGTCTAGTGGGGACGATTTTTATGATCTATGACTACTTTGAGCGCAATTCATGGATATGTGCTCAAATATAGCAAATGAGTGGTTTTAATTCTTTCCAATATTTCACGCAAATTTGCAATTGTTACTAGTATTTTATCGTTCATAACTGCGACCATATTTTCACATGCTGATTTCCCTTCCCTTTTCTCTCTACACCTAAAAAGGTTCATTCACTCTCGCTTAGGTAAAAACGTTACACCATTTTTGTATGTAATATTTGGCACATGGCAATCTTTAACGATTGATGTTAAAAACAGAGGTTAAGGCTTCACGTATATGTGTACTTTCAGCTTGCTTGAACGGCTTCTATGGGATGAAGTGTGATCGGTCATGTCCCTCTGGATGTAAAAACAATATATGTACACAAAATGAAGGGATTTGTACAGGTATGAAAACATTGTCATTGGAATTGATTTTTGGGGTATTCTTTAATAGTTTTGCAGCATGTATTATAAAACTGTGAAGGGCAAGAAAATGATTTCATAAATTTTATCAGCGGTATTTTTATTTTCTTTGTGTATGCTCAAAGTAACGTGGTTAATTTATTTATATACTAGCGGAAAAAAGAAACGCAAGTTTATTTTTGATAGTTATTATTTTACATGATTCATTGATAATTAGTTCATTGTTTGGGTTTCTCGATTATTTCGTCATTACTGAATACATTTTTATTATTTTTGATGCACTATCACAGACGGCATTTGCATGAATAGCGTTAAAACAAGGCTACCCTACGCCGTTTTCTGATCCAAATGAGTAGCGAATATGCCTACCCCTGGCTTCAGTCGCTGCTCTTACTCTCCTTAACATTGACCCCATCAAGGTGTTTATTTTCCTTTAAGGGATATTATTCCACTCCCGAATAAGGGCCTGCGTGAGATGAGCGACGTAATATGGGACGTTGACGCGCTTACTAACCCTCCTGTCCAGCTCGTCCCACAAATGCTCGATTGGGGACAAATCTGGACGGTATAGTGGCCAATCAAGAACTGGGACGTTGATTTGAGCAAGAAAGTTACGACAAATCCTAGCAACATGGGGCCTCCCGTTATCCTGCTGCAACCTAAGGTTACGTTGATGAATACGAGAAGGACATGTGGTCGCAAGACCTGATCCCGATATCTTACTGCTGTAAGATTGCCATGGATAGCCACGTGAGGTGTTTTCACGCCTTGCGATATCCCTGCCCATACCATAACAGACCCTCCCCCGAATCTGTCGCTTTTCGTTACGCAAGCGTCAGAATATCGCTCACCACGACGTCGATAGACACGTTGTCGTCCATCTGACCTATAAAGCGTTAAAGGAGACTCGTCAGTGAAAAACACGCTTCTCAAATGGGCCAAACGAAACCGATTAGGTGCATGTGCAAGCAGCCACCGCATTCGACATTGGCGTAGCCTCTCCGTAAGTGGCGGACCAACATAGGGACGTCGTTGCCTTAAATGAAACTCCCGCAACCGATTCCTAACCATTCTTGGACACACTGGCCGACCATGAGTGCCGACAACTTGACGTGCCATTAAACGCGATATTGTTGTCTCATGATCACCATATTGCTGTGCTACATGGCGTTACGAATACCCTTGTATTATCAGAGTAATGACCCTTCCCTAATCGGCTTCACTCAATCGCGGCATTTGGCTCTACGATTGCTTCGAAAGGAAATGTTGTGCAGCTGATTTACCAGCACATATGGTGAAGGAGTACCCCGTATGCACGCTTACTTGAAAAATCTGCTGAAAGCATGCAGCGTCGAGTGGGGTCACGGTCGGCTGAATTTTAACTGAAGAACATTTTATTTTCACAGTGCACGGTGGTAGCTCAGTGTCAAATTTTGATTAAATTTCGTCACCGTGTCTAAAGGTTAAATGACAAAAACCGACCGGGCGTTTCTTTTTTCCGTTTGTATATAATTTCTTATGTTTGAATAGATTTAAAAACAATTTTTTTATAAAATAGTATTTATGTTTTATGCAAGCCTGCGTCACTACATTTAGTTTGAACATAAAACTAATATATTCTTTTTTGAATAGTGCACGATCTATGTATTTTACCTGAAATAATTGCTGGTATTTTTTTAAAGAATGCAAACCCGGATATTATGATGATATCTGCAACAAAAGCTGCCCGTCCAATTGTAACGGGAAAATATGTAATCAGACCAGTGGGCTATGTACAGGTAAGGTAATATGTAATTAGACCAGTGAGTTATGTACAGGTATGGTGATATGTAATCAGACCAGTGGGTTATGTGCAGGTATGGTGATATGTAATCAGACCAGTGGGCTATGTACAGGTAAGGTGATATGTAATTAGACCAGTCGGTTATGAACAGGTAAGGTGCTATGTAATCAGACCAGTGGGTTATGTACAGGTAAGGTGATATGTAATCAGACCAGTAGGTTATGTACAGGTATGGTGATATGTAATCAGACCAGTGGGTTATGTACAGGTAAGGTGATATGTAATCAGACCAGTTGGTTATGTACAGGTATGGTGATATGTAATCAGACCAGTAGGTTATGTACAGGTATGGAGATATGTAATCAGACCAGTGGGTTTTGTACAGGTATGGTGATATGTAATCAGACCAGTGGGTTATGTACAGGTATGTGGACAATTCAAGGTACAGACGATAAAGCAATAGTAAAATAACATCTTTGTATGTTTTCCCGTTCATAATTTTGAATCGTCAAATGATCCATTTAAGCAAAAGAGGATTGACTAGATTAATTTAAGTTTAGAAAATATTAATGTGTTTAGAAAGATATCATTGTGATCTTACGTATGTATTCTTACATAGATGCAATAGTATAAACCAATGCTATAGTTATTTATTGACGAATAGATGGTGACCGATTAATGAATGAAATTCCCTAGGAGTATAGACAGATAGGTCATAAACAGAACCTTGCGAGATGAACCAATATAAACATAACCCTGATTTGACAGAACAAATTAGGTGATATTTAGTTACTTCTAGTATTCAACCTTGACCTCTCAGTTTATTTACCGTCGAGACGTGACTGGATGCGAAGTTGTTTTGTAACTTGATCAATGTTACGTTCTTTTTTTATAAACGTAGTTTTCGTTTTGGTTTATTTTTACAAATAGCGTAAGTGAGTTTGAGATATAAGGAAACTATGTCTTAGTTGAAACTTAGCCTACAGCAAAGTAAATAAAATTACTATAGTATTTTTTTATGCAAATATTGCTGGAACGAAACTTCAATCTATTTTTTATCATTGTGTTTGAGAATGTGAACCGGGTTTCATGGCGTTGACTGTAAGCAGATTTGTCCGGCATACTGCCACGATTCAGAATGTGTGAAAAGTAGCGAAGATTGTTCAGGTATAATGCTGCCTACAAATACAGTCCGTTGTTCTCTTTGCCGATGTTGCCTTTTTGTAATGGACCAGGGTACGTTAAGCAGTATGGTATCACATATTCTATCTGATCCATTATGTGTGAGAAGAGGGTCCGCTAAGGGGACGACTTCTATTATGTTCCCCTTTACAATTCAAACTTTCTTACTATTACAATTAAAATATATATATATATATATCTAATGGCAAACAAATTTTAATAAATCATTGATATTTCTAGCATTCAAAGTTGTATCTTCCGGGGGGACATGCAATGATAACTGATTTGATCAATTGTCAAATATGCAGTCAACCATAACTAGTCAACCATAACTAGTCAATCATAACGAATCGTTGTTACGTTGTTACGTTTTTAACGAAAACTATCATCGACATTTCAATAGCGTTGCTACGTGTAGTCCCTTTATCCCGAATTTTGACTGAATTCTATTTGAGGCAATGTTAATGTGTTCAGAAAGATATCATTGTGAACTTGCGTAGGTATTCTTACATAGATGCAATAGTATATAAAACAATGCTATAATTATTTATTGAGAGACAGATGGTGACCGATAAAAAAAATGAAATTCCCTAGGACCATAGACAGATAGGTCATAAACAGAACCTAACCAATCAAATAAAACCCTGATTTGAAAAAATTAAAAGTTATTTTCATGACATAAGTACACCTATCAAATCAAATTCCCGAATGGAAGTAACTACTTTGTTAATATTATCCTAGTTTACGCGATTCCTTTTCAGGTTCAAATATGCCACAAGAATTGGAAATAGTAAAATTCTAACAAATCAGCCCCTTACATGCACATCATGTAGGAACATATCCTCGTTTAGTTAAAGGGATAATGCTCTTCGGGCCCTAGCTCATTTACAGAAACCTGCTTACATATTTACACTCGCACTCTCGGTCCAGTTCTATCTGACACTGTAAACAAAAACGTAGTGTCACAGTGTTTAAGTGGTCGTATTCGATATTGCTTGATTATCAATCTTAAGATAGACAAACGTTTACAAGTTTAAGCTGACATTGTAATTGGGGACAATATAACTTGAGAACATATATCCATGCGCACATTATTACCTGGTCGTATTCTCCTCGTAGCTATCTAGGTTACCCATCTATTTTTGTTTTCAACATTACTGCCATTTCTCCATTGATTTTTATATCAAAATACTCTATCGTTCGAAACGTTTTTGTTGCCTCTTTTTTAATTTTGATACAAACCAAACAATATAACATGTACAATACCAATTATTCAGGATATTTTTTGACATCTGAGTACGCCTGTGCTTGTAGTGTGTGTAGCCGGTTTTTATGGCAGCCAATGTTTAAAGTCGTGTGGAAAATGTAAAGGAGTGAGTTGTGACATGGACACAGGAGAATGTACGTCAGGGTGTACAGATGGATGGACTGGACACAAATGTGACAACAAGGGTAATAACTATATGATATCCCTACAATAAATATATTTTTGACTTTATCCTCTCAAAATAATTTCTATAAGTGATCGCTTCAGTGTTCAAATATATTTTAGATTTTATTTTTAATCCTATATGTAAAATATGATAAGAACAAAACAAACCCGAATCCAAAAAATGAAAAGAGAGACAAGAAACAGAAAATAATAACTAAGGTGAAATGCATGATATACTCAGTGACCATTCTTCACCTTTTCTGCTGTAGTGGAAATAACAACGAAATGGGACGCCGCAGTCGGGATAGGCATCGGATCTGGAGTTGTTATACTGGCTCTTGTCATCGTGATCATCGTACTGGTTAGACGTCTGACGATGAAACGCGGGGACACCACCGAATCTTGTCATATGACAGACATATCATTGTCAAGAACTGCAAAGGAGCTAAAAAAAGATCAAGGTGAACATCTACTGCATTTTGTACTCACAGAAACATATTATTCAGCTTTTGAAGCGATCGTTTGCAACATGAGGGGTTACAATGAAAATAAACCGCAAGTTTCAGACATAAATTGTTTTTTTTGAAAAATAAACTACATTTGATTGCATGGCTGCATTTTGTGCAAAATGTTAAACCAACTTCGTATGGGATAGCATTTCTCTACTTTGCAACTTATCATAACATTATGTTACCAGAAAGAAATTTTATTGATAGTTTTGGTACATTTCTCAGAAAATGCATACGACGAAATAGCAACTTGCAAGAAGGAACAGCCCATTCAACAGATTTCACATAATGAGGCAAATTATGAACAGCTTGGACGCAGGGAGGTGGAAGTTCCACATATATACGAGACACCAGATGTTGACAAGAAAAAATAGGGCGATGTCATGTTGTAAACTGAACATTTTCATCATTCACAATAACAAAGAAAGAGTTTGATCGAACACAAAGATGTATGTGTAGATTTTTGGTTTTGTTTTCGTGCAGCGTTAGACAAGAGCCGAAATGCTACCGACCACATTAAGGAATATACATGTATATAGACAGTAAGTAATGTATTGAACACTGTAATATGTTACGGTATTTATATAACTTATATATTTGACAGCTCTTAATCTGTAACATATGTATATATACGTTGTTTATATCTTGTTTTCCTCAAAATCATTCTACAATATAAGATTAGTATAACCTGATTTTTAAAGTTTTTAATGGAAACTGTTGTTAATGCAAAATTTTACAAAATATACCACATAGAAAAATGATTGTCATTTAATATAAATTTTTCTTTACAAATTATGGTGTATTTTGCCTTACATAACATTTGACGATAAATAATAATTATTATAATGATTTGAGGTTCTACAATACTGCTTTATCACGACCCAGTTCGTAGTTTGTCTCAGAGCGTTCAAATATTATAAACCGTGGTTATCGGACCGTTGCAACAGCCAATATCTTTCTCAACTCCCTGAAGTAAAGTATTTTACAGTTTGTAATATTTTTTGATATTCATCATCGTATTTTAGAGTTGAGAAAATATAATTTTATCGAATATAATTTTGAATAAATCAATTACCATATAGATAATTACTATCCCTGTACGACTGACTTGCTGAAATGAGATACAGACTAAAAATAGTGAACATAAACAAAGCTTAATTGTCAACATGAAAAAGAACCACAACAAACAAACAAACAAACAAACAAAAGAAGTAATGTACTATGGAATATTGGGAAACTTGGAAGACTTCTGCTATCTCCTCTAGATGCATGACATAGCATGAGGTCACTAACATTCCTCCGCATTGAAAGATATAAGTCAACTCATTGTATTTCAAAATGCTCAAAGAGAGAACAAGGTTTGCCAACAAAACTGATAGAAATCCTAGATGTTCATATCGCAAAACCCACCATGAGATTTTGATGGCGTCCGTAAAATTTGCAAGCTTTCTTAATCAAGCCACATCTTTTAAATTTTATTATAAACCAGCGTCCATGCAGGCACATGACCGGACATCGGAAAACAGGTTCTACGTGGACATCACAGCTCTCATAGCGTCCTTGTCTGTGACACAGTACGTCCAGTATCTGACTATCAACATTGACCGTCGCAAAAAATTCCAAATCAAATGACTCGAATGATGCTGTGCTGGAACTAAGTGAGGTTCATGTTATAATGAGTCAACTTATATCTACCACAGGACTGAATTGTGATATTCATTAAAATATCATCTCATATATATATTTTTTTTCCAATTAGGACTGATGATGTATAACCACTTTTCATCTTTTATCTTGTTAATCATCGTACAAAAAAACGAAAAAAAACAAAAATTGAAAAATGATTTTCTGATAGCAGGGTTAAAATAAATGGTGGTTTGTGGAAAAAAATACAACATATGGTCCATTGCTATATGGCATATTGAAGATAAGTGCTATTTAAATGTGCAAGCTGATTGCTATTTTGTATTTGTGATTGTCACTTTGACTCCATTAAAGGCACAAGGGGAAAGTGAATATTTTGAACATCAGTGTAAGGGCAATGCAGTCAAACCTATGGTACAAATGAAGATAATACATAAATTGTTCCAATAAATTGTTAACGACTAAAAACATCCAA
>JAULCA010439041.1:0-10824 GCA_032360845.1 Crassadoma gigantea | reverse complement strand
TATAGAGGACAGATAAATCAAGTTCAGAACCTGTTTATAGAGACATAGTAAGTTTAGAACCTGTCTATAGAGGACAGGTATATCAAGTTCAGAACCTGTTTATGGAGACATAGTAAGTTCAGAACCTGTCTATAGGGGACAGATAATTTAAATTATGAAGAACCTGTCTATAAAGGACAGATAATTTAAGTTTTGAAGAACCTGTCTATAGGGGACAGATAATTTAAATTCTGAAGAACCTGTCTATAAAGGACATATAATTTAAGTTTTGAAGAACCTGTGTATAGAGGACAGATACTTTAAGTTTTGAAGAACCTGTCTATAGAGGACATATGAATTTTGTACTGAAGAATCTGTATATAAAGGAAAATCAATCAAATTCAGGACATTTTTATAGAACCAGATAAAATCAGTTCTGAAGAACCTATCTATAGAGGACAGATAAAGTTAGTTCAGATTCTGTCTATAAAGGACAGAAAAATTAAGTTCATGAACTGTCTATAGAGTACAGATCAATTAAGTTCTGAAGAACCTGTCTTTAGAGGACAGATAAGTTGAAACAAATTTAGTTCATTATCTGTCAATTAAAAGATATCAAGCTCATAGGCTGTCTGTAACTGATATCTTAACATTTACATTATGTTTATTAAAAGTAAGTTATTTGTCAAAGACCAGTTTTAATATGTTCCAAATAATTTCTCTTACATATCAACTTCATGATAAATCAATCATCTAATTTCTCAATTAAATAAAACTTTTTTCAAATGTATATTTCTTAGATTTTACTCGATTCTTTTGTCTGTGTAGAAACATGAGGATGAGTTAGCAGCCTTTATAGATAAGATAGGTAAAGAACTACAGCTCAAGTTTCCGAGCGTGGCCAGGGCTATCGTCAACAATGTCGTCAGTACCAAGGGTAAGGCACTCCCTAAAATCTTCTATGTTAACACACTGGAGGTAATATATACTGAAAATATACAGTATGATTGTAGGTTGTATATATATATCAGGACAACCCATAAAATAAAAGTCACCTTCAAAATGTCTTATTTAAGGATTGGATCTTGCTTTGGTCGATTTCATGAGGTGATGAATTGATTTTGTCTTGAAACAAATTTAACTAATTGTATTCATATGCACAGGCAATGTTAATCTGGTCAATTTCATCGGCAAATGAAACTGACAACATTTGGTAGTTGCACGTGTCCACTTTGGATAGAAATTTAAATATTAAGGAATTGAATGATATCCATATAAAGTTCTATTTCACAAGTGATATATACTGAATAAAGTTATATAAACATAAATATAATGTATTGAACAATAAATATATTGAAAAAATTCAAATATCTTGTATATATTACCATGTTTTTCAAACAGTAAAAATAATATATTCATTATCAGGTTATGGCTACAAATCTTTACTTATAAACCATTTCAGGCACAACTGCAAAAATATTGTGTGCATCAAAATTCAGAGAAGGTCTTGTGGTTTTATTCTATAATTGATACTTACATTAATAGGTATTGAAATTGAAGTATTCACTAAATCCATACTGAAAAAATAAAAATGTCATTTTTACATAATGCATGTGTGCCAGTTTTTTTTTCCAGCTGTTTGTTCTTTTATTAAAATTAACTGAAAAAATTTCAGTTGTTACAAAAAAAAGTAATAATAAAATTTCCAAATGTTCAAAACATATATATGCATGTATTGTATAATCATTATCATTGAATACAGAAAAGATTGTGGAAACGGAGACTGGTAAATACGCCCTACTGATGGAAGGACTGTCTTCTCTGCTCCGGCCTGTCATACGTAGCATGTTTGTCAGTAAGTACTCTGCATACTTAAATATTAAAATAATTTTGAAATTACACTGTCAGATTTGGTAACTGGTCGCTCAGTTATTGTGGATCCAAGATATCTAGAAGGAGGGTTCCTTGGTGGTTTAAAGAGAAGGCATCTCTAAAAATACCCCAAAACTACCAACCCTCTTCCCACTCCCCTTCCTTCTGGACGTTTTATGCCGACCCCCCTCCCCATCCCCCCTCCATAAAAAGGGGTATAGAGGGGGCATATTATGTAGGATGTCCATCCTGGGATCATGTGGTGTCACGATTTACTGTCATGACCTTATAACTTCATTTCTTAACAGATTTTCAACAATGTTTTAAAAAAAAAAATGCTTGTTATGTTTTTAGGACATACATATACTATTAAAAACTTATTTTGGAGCTTTCGAAAACATCTGTTTCCTTTGTCAAGCAAAGAATGTAAATGACCCGTGTCTTAATTGAATCTAAACCACTAAAAACAATTCACTAAGCCACAATGTGCTGAAAACAGTAAATTCTGCTGTCAGAAAATATTAAAACATTTAGCCAAATAGCATTCTAATACTACAGACAGCAAGAGAGATAGGGATTATATTTACCCATTCCGCCTCTAAGTGTGTTCCGCCCCTAAATGTTTATAAAATAATCAAATATGAGTATACCTAAGATGGGTTGGTATTTCATTGCTCTCAAGGCCAACACATAGGTCATTGTTGCTATTTATATGTCAATCATTGCTATTTTGTTTGTTTGTTTGAGTGGTTTTACAGCTGCCTCAACTACTCTGTAGTGAAGAGGATGTAAACCACTCAAACAAATACATTTTTTGTCAACAGATTCATTGTCATCGGCTTACCAACTTCAAGTGCAAGGGTTAATTCATCTCTTAATCACTAACATTTTCCATTTCTTTTCACAAGAACCGTTATAAGATTGTCTCCCTTATGCTGGGATTCCCACAGATTATGATTATTACCTTTCTGTTTGCCAGCCTACCTGAACTTTGACACACTCCTGTACGTTTGGGACCAGTATATGATCGGCTCCAACACTCCAGGTTTTCACACTGAGTGGCTTGCCAATGTCACGCTGGTGTTTCTGGGACTCCTCAGGGAAAAGCTCAAGGATGCAGATTCGGTAACATTTTATAAACAATTTATCTCTGATCATTACCTAGCATCCATTTTTGCCTGAATATCGATGCAAATAATTCATCATGTGTAATTTAAAAATCACTGTATGTCTGTTTCAGGATGGTGAGCACTTAAGACAAAGTGTAATGATGAAGTTATGAATATGAGTTTGTTCCTAATAAATCTTGTTTGACAGAATTTATTACTATAATAAAAAAATTTTGATAATACATGTACTTCATTAAATCAAACCTAAAATATAAGAAATACTTCTGTTTTAACATTCAGCCATACAATCACTTCAACACTTATCAGTTTGGCAAATTGAGGAGGATTGCAGAACTCTCCACATTCTCCAAAAATAGCAATATATGACTACCTTTTTTCAGTATATCATGATGAAGGGATATTACAATTTTACTTGATAATGTAGAAAAAGGATAAGGGACAGTTATAATTGGTGCTGTTAAAGTTCAAACATCAAATATTTAATTATATATTTCAGTTGGGATGATCTTTCAAAATCAGATTTAATGTTTACACTGGATAATTTTCCCCATTTCCACAGGCAGCTGTAATGGAAAAAGTACTGACGATAGAAGGACCGAGGTTAATGATACCACAGTTTCAATATGAGGTAAGATTAAAAAGCGTTCTTTATAACCAGGTGTCAGATTACAAAGTTTTCTTTATAACTGGATGCCAGACTGTAGTGTTCTCGATGGCCAGGTATCAGATAACAGTGTTCTTGATAGTCAGGTGGCCAATTAAAAACTGTTCTTTGTAGCCAGGTGTCAGAATAAACAATATTCATTATAGCTAGGTATCAGGTTACGTAATTTCTTTATAGCCAGATGTGAGATTACAAAGTGTTCATTAAAGTATGGTGCCTCTTAGTAGGGCAGAAATTTCATAGAGACATGAAAAAACATGAAGTTTGATATCTGCAAAAGCTTGTATCTGTACAGTAGATTCTGATTAATTCAATTGATGATTTGTCAGAAATTGTATGTCTTTGATCTAATTTTCGAACTATACTGAATCAGAAGTTTAACTGGGCTCCATCTTGGAAATCACTAATGGTGAAAATAGTGTAAAACATGTTTGTCTTTTAGAATAGATGATTTTTAACAAATCAAGTCAAAATTATGACAAGAATATTATTATACCACTTTTGTCAATAGAAAAAATATTTTCAATGACTAAACCTTAAAAGGTTTCCTATCATTAGTGTAACAGAAGAAAGAGAAAATGTAATGGCAAGACCAGGGTTAGAACACTAGATGAACAGTCTACCAATTGAGCTATCTGGTCGCTGACAATCAACCCAGTACAGTTCTGCTACATAAGCATAAAGTTATTTATTGGCATCGGCAAATGACAAGTTACAAAACCTGTTGTAGATTTATTTTTGCAGACTTACATCCTATAATGAATACCTTTATGACTGACTTACATTACAGGTAAAGACAGACCACTACAAGGGACTGTACTCTATGTTACAACAAGATCAGAAGGCAGCCATGCCAGTCCTGGATCCCACACAGTGTAAGTATAGCCATAATGTTACGGTTAATTCTCATTCACTAACACTCTTCTTAGTATAGTGTTATTGCTATGCAAAAAAGAAAACAAGACAATTTACTGGGAGGAATAAAAGACAAAGACAATAATATGAAGAGAGAATTAAATGAACACAGCTGTTACTTAAGTTTTGTAAATAAACTGTATAGTGGGATTTTTGCTTAACTTCACCCTTTTTCGCTGTACATAGTGATGATGAATTTATCATGACAGTTTTGCCACAAGTTCACTTTCCTTCTTTTTTTTTCTGTCCAAAATGAGGATGAATTTTTCATGAATTTATTTCCACAGTTTAACTTTCTCTTTTTCACTGTCCATTTGAAGGGTAAAATTAACACCATGCTAATGTGGACTTTCTGCAATGAAGGGTGAATATTTTACTAGGCAAAGGTTTCTCAGTATACAGCATGTTTATTGTATAAAGGTTCAAATAGCACACACAATAACCAATGATACATTAACCATTTCACCCCTATGTATCTTTAATAACTTTTACCATGCATGGATCTGGATGAGTCCATTATGGTCTACAGTGGTGAAAGGGGGAAGTTGTCATAATATTTCTATGTCTAGTACAACGTGTACCTCATCCAGTAATATAAATGACCAGTAAATATAGATCAAGACAGTTTTTACTCAGTGTGACTAAGGCATATACATTATTTTATATGTATATCCCAATAAAAGTTTATGTTCACATAATAATACAAAAATCTAAAACCTATCATATACATTAGATGAACACTCATAGAACATATCCTATTTATTATGTTTAGCCCAACACCCTCCATGGCGTCACTGGTACAATGATGTCATTCCGCCATACACCAAACCCCAGGAACGGCGACGTGCCCGAGAGGAGAGGGAAGCAGAACGAGAAAGGTATAACATTCGACTCAACTAACCTGTTTATCTGACATATCAGGAGGGGCTTATTGTAACTTTTATTTATTCCAATCAGTATTTTCTGTACCTTTTTAACCAATTTTAATTTGAAGGGAATGAAGTATTTGTTGTTAATGTACTTATCTCCCTTAGATTACAATCAGCTGTCAACATCATGTTTGCTATATATTTCTATAATTAGTTAATGATTTGGTTGACTCCACGATTTTTCTTTTTCCTTTTCTTAAATGAAATTCAGACTTTTGGGGAAGAAAATAAAAATTTGATAACAAAGCTTTTGTGAAAATGTTAGTAAAAAAAGTGAAAATATACAGTTTTTATTAATTATCTTGTCAGAATGGCCCGCATGCAGAAGGACAATGAGATCAGCAAGCGTGAACAGGCACTGAAGGAACGAAGGTTTGTATGCCGACTACTACCAGACTTTGTCAAACATCCCTGTTCTGTCACAGTATAAATGGTATCTATATTGTCCCTAGTCACACATCCATACCGAATGTACTTATGGTCACTTTATGACAGAATTACAAGTATTTATATCAAAGTTAGTCACACATCCTAATGTTGTGATTTATTGGTTGCTTTGTGACAGGATTGCAAGTATTTAGATCACAGTGACTCACAGTTAGTCACGCATCCTGATGTTATGATGAATTGGTCACTGTATGACAGTATTGCCAGTATTTATATCATATTAAGTCACAGTTAGTCACAAATCCTTAAGTTATTATGTATTGGTCACTGTATGACAGTATTGCAAATATTTATATCATATTAAGTTACACTTAGTCACAAATCCTTAAGTTATTATGCATTGGTCACTGTGTGACAGGATTACCTGCATTTATATCACATTAACTCACACTTAGTCACACGTCCTTAGACTATGATGTATTGGTCACTGTGATAGGATCACCATTATTTATATCATTTAAAGTCACACTTAGTCAAACATCGTTTTGCTGTTCAGTTATTTTCACACAATCCTTTCTGTACACATTTTCCTATGGTAGATTATATATTACTTATATTTATTGCACTCTTTTATTCATGAACTGACCATTTTGTCCTTATTTATGGGGATATTAATTCACATGTCTGCACTTCATTATGAATCAATAAATGTGTGTTTGGTACAGGAGGCACGGTAGTCTAGTGATAGGATGCAGGGCTCGTGACCGAAGGGTTGAGAGTTCGATTCACATCATGGCACTGTGTTGTGTCTTTGAACAAGATACTTTACTCCACTTGTTCCAGTCTGCTCAGCTGTAAATGAGTATGTGATTGGGCAGTGCTAGAATTGTGAATGCTAGTTGTGAGTGCTGAAATTGCAGCACCGGCTATATGCTCCCCAGGGAGTTGAGAAAGATATTGGCTGGTTGCAAAGGCCCTATAACCATAGATAATAATTTGTGAAACGCTTTGAGACGACCTACATTGTACGAACTAGGTTGTGATAAACCAGTTTATCAGAACTTCTTTTTATTATTATTACTACTTTAGCACAGGATTGACAAGAATTTACACAAAAATAAATATCACTTATCATATAAGAATAATACAAAGTGATATTACATTTAATCCATCAGGCTTGGAAAAATAAGGTTCGACTTTTGTTTTAAGTTAAAGTAACTTATATTTCTACATTACAAAGTTGTGTTAACTAGTTACTAAATGTTATTTATAATCTAATTTGTAACGTGTTTAATGGAGATTACAATCTTCAGCAAATTACAAATCACACTTATCAAGTTAATATGTTGGGTTATCTTATTTAACTCCAAATTTTGTTTCCCAATTCATAACCCATATCAATATATACAGTTGAAATTCTGTAATATAATCGCTATATGAAAATTTCAATTGGACATGGACAGTTTTCGAAATTTCACAGTTTTTCGACCCAGTCCAGTTGCATGACATAAAAAAATTGCCTCCATTTGAAACAAATTTTAGTAACTGTCTTTAGTGTGTTTTGTTTAAATACTGTGGAACCTGATCGATCAGAAGGGGCCAATACAGTCAACAACTCACTTTGTTCCTCAAAAAGTTGATAGAGACCATACATCTATAATTGATTTAGCAAAAAAATTCTTCTCTGTATAATTGTCTCAAATTGAAATGACAACACTAATGAGGTTCAATTATAGCTAGGAGAAAGTATAGCTTAACTTGCTACCCTTGTTCAGCCATACAGCAGTTATTATCATCTTGTAGTGTAGAGAGGTTTTTTCAGGAAGAGTTTTTTTTCAAGGAAGAGTTCAATTTTCACTGAGTATTTGTGGTCTGAATACAATCAATAAATTCTTCAGTTCTTTGTCAAAGTGAAAACAGAAGCAGTGGGAGGTTATGCATGAAATAAAAATAAAAACAGAGCAAATCTTTGAAAACTTTAGCCCACAAAATTTAAGCACACTACAGAACAGAGTGTGAAAGAGCTGTTTCACACTGTTAAAACTCTCATCTTTGATATACTATACATAATATTTCCTTTATTTTGTGGCATCGAAATGGCTTGGTTTCGCTTACGAGCCAAATTTGTATAGTATTTCTTATTTTGTGCTTCACTACTTAATTATTGTAATCGTCTTTTATTCGCATATTGGCAGATCTTTTATAAGGGTTCAGAATTTGCAGATTGTGCTCAGATAATGAGTTATATATTGTATACAGGGAAACTTTCGCTTAGTAAAACTTTTGCCCTTTTCCATTTAGATTAATATTCGCCCAATGTTAATTTTACCCTTTGCATTTATTTATTACATGCATAATATTGTTTAATCATATTCCAAGTCATGATACATTTGCTCTCATGAAGAAGAATATAAAAAAGGCGAAGATTAAACTTCGGCAAACATTTCCTGGTATACGGTCAATAAAATATAGTGCCTGCAAAAATTTTACTGTTTTTCAGTACACAATAGTAATTACATGTTTATGCATGCTTCACCCCTTGTGGACCACTTGTCACCAACCCTGTCTTAAGCACCATGACACATTTTGTTTCAGCCAATCTTCCCTCTCACGTTCTGAACCACCCATTATGTAAGATTGTACCTGTGTTTGTCAGTTTGTGATCGAGTGTTACATGTCTGCATTATAATAACCCTTTGTGTTGGTGTGGGGTTCCCATCTAAAATTCCTGAATGTTTAAACAGAGAATATGATATTTGAAGTGAGAATGTATATGAAGAAACACATATTTGCCAGGCCATTCTTAAAAAAACAGTTTGTTTGCATTTCTATACTCACATAATTTTCAGTAGATAGATGGTTAATGAAAGTTTTTTTTTTTGTTCACTTAATATTTCTATATCAAATCCCGAAGTGTCAGCAATTTTTCTTTAGACATTTTTTTTTCAAAAAGTTTCAAAAAAAAGTTTGATTATGTGCCATTTTTAGTGATTCCGTCTGGAAACTGCAAACAAATTTTTTTTTAATAATAGCCCAACCGATGTCATAACATTTATCCAGTGATAAGAGCATGTCTAGAAATAAGCACCTATAACACCCATATTTATTGCAATTGAACGCTGTTTCATTGTCCTGTAATAGGCCCATCCCCCTACTTTCAGTCAGAGATTATGTGTAATTGGCCCCCTAGGCTTATTGCAGGATAAATAGTATTAATGCAGTTATATTATCACTGTCAAAAAAAATTGAGTTAATCATCAATTACATCTTTAGCAAGTGATGAAGAACAAGATTATATCATACTGCAAGATTTCCATGATTGTCTCCCTTTGTTCAACTAATAATAACCATGATGGCAGTATTTTTATGGCGCTGTTTATAATACACTGTTAATTGAAAAATCCATATATCTTTGATGTCAGTTGACAGCTCTGATATTTTTTTTAGCAAAGAACTTTGAAATAAAAATATTGTATTTTTATGCACAAATATAAAAAAAAATTGAAAAGAAAGTTTGTTAAAATATTACTTTTACGAATAAGGTAGTAAAGATATATAAAAAATAATAGTTGTATTGTATGGATTTCTGTAGAGTGAGTGAATACAATGGATTTGTTTCACTGTAATGATTAATTGTGTGTCATGCCTTTTTAACACTAATTGGCTTGTTGCTGCTGTGCTGGTAATGTTTTGTACAACTGTGCAGTAAAATTTGTTAAAAAAGAGAATTTGAAGATAAAGTGTGATGTATGATATGACAAAAAAGGAAAATGGACAATTGTTGGTGTCATTCATATCGTAAAACTTTTAATAAAATTAAAATAGAATAGGTAATACAGTGTATTAATTATTAAACACCAACTGAAGATATGCCAACAAGTAATTTTAGGCTACCATACAAATCCTTCTGGTGTTTATGATTTTTGATATCCAATATAATTAATTTCAAACCTTTAAGTTTTTAATTTAAAAATATAAATTTTAAATCAGTGAAGTAGACAAACATCTCTGCATTAAAACTTGATAATATTTTGTGGATAAAAGAATTGATAGGAAAAGGTTTAGAACTAGTGTTAATATTGACTGCTGTATAAAGCTACGGAAAGCTCTGTTTCATTAACAGTACATTGAGTTTGTGCGGGTTTTAGGGAGGAGGACGAGGATTATCAGAGGATGGCAGCCGGAGAGAGACAGAGGTTAGAAACGGAGAGGATGAAACTGGAGGAAATGGTCCAGGAGGTAAATAGAACAGCCTAGTGTCCTCATTATAGAGGAGACAGTGTCCTTATAAAGTAGGGGAGGATGTTCTTATTAGGGAGAGGGGAGGGTATTCTTATTAGAAAGGATCATTTGTCCTCACTAAGGAGAGGATACAGTTTCCTTATTAGGGAGGGAAAGGGGGTTCTTATAAGGGAGGGCATCCATATTAAAGAGACTAGTTTTTCTCTTACCCTGGACAGGGATATCCACCATTTTACCAGTGTGAGATTTTCTTATCTCACCCTAGGGTTGAGACAAGCTACACATGCTCTTTGCACCTTCCCAACAATTGTATGATGTCATAGCAACAATACAATGACGTTACATCGACAATTCAACTGCATCACATCAACATTGTCTTGCATTGATGCAATGTCTATAAAAGATACATAAGAGGGTAAACAGGGTAAGAGAAAAATAATCATTCACCCCCTTGGGAGTGAGACAGGTTGATCTCAACCCTCGGGGTAAGAGTCTTAAGCTGTTAAACACTCTGCAAGCCTCGTGTTTGGCAACTTAAGAAACTTACCCCAAGGGTTGAGATCACCATGTCTTACCCCCAAGGGGATGAAAGATTCTATTAACCCTTATTTAGGAGATGAATATGTCTCATTAGAAAGGGAAGTGATATAAAGGTGTCTCATTAGAGAGGGAAGTTATATAAAGGTGTCTCATAAGAGAGGGAAGT
>JAULCA010439030.1:0-10824 GCA_032360845.1 Crassadoma gigantea | reverse complement strand
ACCACACTCAGAGCTATAATATACCACACTCAGGGCTATAGTATACCACACTCAGAGCTATAATATATACCAAACTCAGAGCTATAATCTACTTCACTTAGATCTATAATACACCATAACCGGAGCTATACTATACCACATTGGAGATATAATATATATATATATATATATAGTATATCACAATCAAATCTTTACTATACAACACTCAGAGCTATAATCTATCACAATCATCGCTGTTACATACCACACTCAGAGCCATAATATACACACTCAGAGCTATAATATACCACACTCAGAGCTATAATATATGAAATCAGAACACATCGAATTCATAAACCCACTCATATTAACACAAGCTAAACCTAGAAAGCATAGGACCAATTAAAAACTGAGGAAAGTATTGAGTAAAGTATCGAGTAACAAACGATCTATTCCCTCCTAAAAAAGGAACTGAAATTCCGTATTTGGATTTAGCAGCTCATGCTTACCACCATTAACAAATCTTTAACATAATGTGTTTAAAAACAAACAAAAAGATATGTTTAATCAGAAGTCTTGCTTGAAGATAGCATTGTCTTATTTTTTCTTGTTTTATAAAAGGCCGTATCTTTCTAGAAAGTTATGCTACTCAGGCGCTTGTAGGAAGCGAAGTAGGTATTTGAAATCCATAATAGGGTTACGAATGAGGCGAACATGAAACATATTTCGGCAAGTCCGTTATATATAATGGATTGAATTCCCAGTTGTGAAACTTGTCATAGAATGTTTACCTTGATCTGCACATGTTAATTAATGCAAGACAATTCAAACGTCTTCATATTACATGTTAAAACTATATCGTATTATAATTTAAACATAAAGTATATAGGTCTATTTTGTAATATACAGTAGTTAGTCGTTAAAGCACTTTATTATTTCAATTCAATATCAGTATTGCCAACTCAGTACAAATGTTCAAACCGATGAAATGCCATATATTTCATATCAAGTCTATGGTAAGTTTTGTATGTAATAAAATAAGAAACATACGATATAGCTTCAATTAATTACATACAAAACGATCTTTATATACATATCATTATTTCTGCCAAAATACGATTATATCTTATTTAAATGTTTAATTTGTCTATTTAAAAGCTTGAAGAAAACAATAAAACCGGAACGAAATCAATTATCAGAAACAAATCTTCGCTGTTAAACATTTTCTACTTATTGTTATCCGTAGACTATTGTTATCTTATTTGGTATAAAGTTTATACAGTTTTTGAAACAATAGATATGGTCACTCCCATTAAATTCCAGTAGCTATGTTTTCTAATAACACATGTATTCCAAATTATTTTTGATTTAGTTAAAGTAACTACCTACCAATAATGAAAAGTCCTTTCTTAGCTCTCGTTAGAGCAACGTTGATTTGGTGGCTGTCTGTGATAAATCCCAGATGCCGTAGCTTCCATCCAAGAGCGGGACGATGCTCGATCAGTGGCTTAGGCATGGAACGAACAGTACTGAGGATGACGTAGTCGCTCTCTCCTCCTAACCAATGAAATCATCCAAAAACATTCATTCTTATTAATGGACGCCCATAACCGAAAATACAAATCATCGAAAGCATGGCACAAAGGCAAAAAGGAGAAATGTTATAAGAATCAAGTGCAAAACTACTTCATGTAGTGGTTTAATTATTTAGCAGTAAAGTTATTAGTTCATACAAACCTTGACTGGCCACGACGGTGTCCACCCTAACGTCACGGTACTCTGGTTTCTTTTCAGTTATCTTCCTGTGTATGAGCTGTCTCTGGGCGTTGTATTGTGACAAAATACGTATATCTGCCACCTTCAGTTTTTCAATATTTACGAGATGTTCAAAGATCATCACCTGAATAGAATAAAAACTTACAATATATGTATCTAGACCGGGTCGTTAAAATATCGTATTACATGTAGCTAAACGAGTGGTTATGGATATTTTTTAAATATGCCTTTATCATGAAGTATTTGAAAGATAACGTTTTGGTTTTCTTTCATTTCCTTAGAAGAACATTATGAATCTTTATGCAAAGAACATCAGTTTTGAATTTTATGTTTATTAAATATACCGGATTAAACTGTTTTCTTTAAGTGTAGGTTTGCTTACTAGGTTTGAGCAACGGTGCCCTTGAATGGAGAGAATTATGTGGTTGTCAAAACATGATTTATGTACCAGAGATTAGATACGTATCATATTTGAAATTACATGTATTAAATGTGCCCAACAAACTCGAGCTATGCTCTTCATCAGATATATACAAATGTGTAATTGTTTTCAACAAACAAGTCTACCCACATTTGTCATTCATATGTATATTTTCTGCATTAGTATGATCACTTTACTTTCCGGAGGCTTAACCCGAACAACAGCAGTAGACAAAGTGATATGAGTGGACGGAAAATAATCTCTGCAACCCTGAAACGTGTCATGACAAAATTTGAAGCATGCAGCTAGCTATTTGATTGGATTCAGGTGGAGAAAAATCTTGAAAAATCACTAAGCTGATACATGTCCTTTGAAAACACAAAAAACGCGATACCCGACTTCACGCCAGTCAATTTTACCAAAACGCTGCCGTGCGAGTCTTTTGATATACATAGAAAACTTAAACTAGTCTAATTGTATAATCGACTGGTTTGTGGGCACACAGCCTACAATTTTGGCATGACATCTTCTAGCTATATATAGAGATGCAGAAAACATAGATTCATATGGTATATACTACGTTAAGCTTTTAAAAAGAAATATCCATACTTGGTACAAACTGTGTCTGCTGACGGATGGGCAGATAGAAAAATTAAAGTTGATTCATTAACGTTGTTTCGGGATTATATCTAATCTTCAATAACTTTGTCAGACACAAATGTTTATATCAATTTGATGTTAAACATTGCTTAATAGTTAAAACCACATGATCAAACTTACGGCTCTTTTAGCTTCATCTAGGTTGCTCTTTGATTTTTCGTTTCCTTCTTCTGTGGAAACTTCTAATGTGACCTCATTCCCTTCAACATGTACGAAAGCGATCGGAATATGGTTCTTTGGACTATTGTTCTTCCAGATTTTCAATGGACGATTGACTAGCCAGCCAGCAGTGTACTTCTTGTCTGTCGTTAGCTTGTCTTCGTAAAATTGTTTAGATGGGAAGGAACAAATCCATGGATTCTGTTATAAACAGACAAAATATGAAATTATATTTCGTATTTAAAAAAGAATGTTTCAAGTAAATTAATTCTGGCTGATTGCTTATGTTCTCTAAGATGGAAAATAGTCGTCTCTTTTTCGATCTGAAACAAAATGTGAATTGCAATATAATTCGACCTTAACAGTGACTAACATCTAAAATTAGTGGGCAAAATCAATAAAGTAAGAAGGCAGTGCAAAGTATTGCAATCAAGTTCTCATAAAAAAAAGTAAAAATAACTACCTTAACAGTCGAAAATGAGGCTAAATGAAGTCACTGCACTGATTGTAATCAAAATTGGCCAATATCTTAGTTTTGACCGAACAGATGCCGTCGCAGCCATCTTCGAGGCACAGTTGCAGATTTTACACGATGCACAGTTGCAAATTTTACACATCTACACATGCGCATACAAAGTTTCATTGGAATCTGCTGTGTAGTTCTTGATAACATAATTGGCCATCATCTGACCAATCAGAACCTCAGCAGTTATCATGGATGTGCAATAGCAATTAAAAATCCAGGTGAAACAGAAAAGAAAGTATATGAGTACAAACATTTTCATACGATAAGGCTATAGGTCCAGCCATATGTCACTTTGAACTACTTTATGTACACCCCTTCATTCTAAGAGGTACTTGCATACCACACCTGGTTACTTCATGTGAAATTGGATATAAGATATGTCTCAGACAAATTGCTTTAAAAGGCGTTATATCATACCATAGGTCACTGTGACCTATTTTTGTACTTGACACTCTGCCATCTCGAGATGTACTAGCAAATCAAATCCGGTTGCTGCATGTAAAAACGTACAGAAGATATGCCCCGGACCAAACCTGCAGCCCCACTCCCCCTTTACTCCAACCGGACTTAACAATCATCTCCCCCTTCCCGAACTCCGACCACTTTAAAAATAAGGAACTATTGTCTTAAAGGCGAGGTAATGAACGTTCACAAATCAGGAAACGAAAGTATGATTTGTACAAATGTTTTGTCTGAAAATATTACAGTTTCTTCTAAAATACCGATTTATACATTACCATGCGGTACTGTTGCTTCAGCATCGTTAGATGTTTGGTTGTACGACCGGCATATCTCTCAAACAAAGAGTTGACAAGTCCAAGTTCCTTTGCAGCTCTCGACTGTAAAATTGGTTGCAGCTGCTTGTGGTCTCCTATCAGCACGACCTGCGTCGCTTCGGTAGCTATTATCGGTACCATCGTCTCAGGCTCGGTACACATTCCACTTTCGTCTATGATACACTGATATATTTTGCCCTTTGATGCTTTTAACAGCTTCGGGTTGGCAGCCATGGCAGTAGTGCAAAATATAACGTCACAATCTTGCAAAACTTCCTGTGTTGCTTCGCTCACTATCTTGAAGTACGACTGTACATCATCAAAAGTCACGTCGTATTTCCTTGTATTGAACTTGTGATCAAATTTCTTTATTTCATCAGCATATGTTTTGCCTTCTTTCCGTATCAAATAGTGAACGACAACATCGTTCTGCGTCAGGTAAGGATCCGGTTTGGCATTTCTCAGAGAGCGTCGTGCGGATTGTATGCGACCGGGGACAGGGAAATCCACACACTCATAAGTCTGACTGTAAAACCGCACCAACCGGGGCGCCTTAGGACATTTCATGAACCTTTCCTTCATCCATCCTAAAACATATATCGAACCAAATAGAACGATACACCACAAAAAAAACATAGGAAAAAAGTTAATGTATCACCTTATCATTAATCATCAAATCAAATATATATTGTCAAATCAAATACATTCTTTAAATTTATTCTGCATCTGGCTAAGAAGTAACATTCCGTAAAATCCGGCAGATACAGTTTGATAGCTACATAACATTTCCTGTCTTAACATCAAGGACACTTAATAAGGAACTAATTTACATAGTATGTTAGTATGTCGTGATGGTTATCCGTGAGTCTTACGTTTATCTTTAATTAATCTGGTTATTTCGCCATTAACCGTGAGATCGTAACGCTACGTGATGACAAAACCACGTACCACAAAGTACACATAACAGTACATAAGTATTCAACATTTCGTAATACAATATTTTTTCTGCAAGGAAATTATGATTTTGTTTCTTTTAGAACATGATTGATTTCCGGGCAAAACTGCTTATGTTTCCTTGTCACAAGCTGAATTGGTATATAATGTTATATCCAAAATTAACAAATGTACTAAATCGTTCACACCGAGAAAGGAAAAATGCGACTTTAAAGAAGAAATGGTTTCTTGAACACACAAAATAAGCCAGCTAATGGTCACTATATTTACCATGATATGCAACTCCAACAATGATGTCACATACGAAAATTGCGCACTGTGGTTTTCTTTCAAAATACATTTTTAAACAAATAAATAAACATTAAAAAGAAATACTTCAAAACTCACTAGCAACGAGATCAACAGATTTGTTAGACGGGCCACAGAAAAGAATTTGTCTTCTCTTTCCTCCGACTACCTCCTCCATTTTGTTGAGTTGGTGAAAGAGGTATATCAGTTTGATACCTGTAAACGTCTTCCCTGTACCTGAAATCAAGAAAAAATCATGTTAAATATATTCAAATACAAAATC
This sequence comes from Crassadoma gigantea, assembly GCA_032360845.1. Taxonomy (NCBI): domain Eukaryota; kingdom Metazoa; phylum Mollusca; class Bivalvia; order Pectinida; family Pectinidae; genus Crassadoma; species Crassadoma gigantea. Next base: position 5,002 of record JAULCA010439030.1, on the reverse strand, counting down.
AGAAGATGGCAATCAAATGGAACAGCACTAAGTGAGATAGACAACATACCGGGTGGTCCCTGTATTAAGCTGAACGACAACCTGAGGGCTGCATCAATCGCTTCTTGCTGCATCTTATTGTTCTTTGGAATATCAACACTTGGCTCATTGATATCCCGCGGTAGCCTCTCTACGTCATGTAAATAGTCACGATCTAAAACAAATTTGATTCAAGGTATATTAAAATTCATTTTTATTAATGGTTTCTTGAACAAAGTCAAACACTGATAAAATTGCCGTTTTCGCTTTAAATACTGCCATATCTGTGCGTGATACCTGTGAAAACATGTTTTCCAAAATAGAATATTCGAGGAAGAGCTTTTTTTATGATATAATATGAAGACTGTGTGCCAGGACTGGATTTTTAGTCTAATGTAAGGGTTCATAAACAACAGTCATATGAAAAAAATCTTTCTCTACTTAGAGCTAAATTCTGTTCGTTTGCTGTATCATTTCGCAACATTGTTCATTCGAGGTCGACATAATGCGCAAGTCATGCAGGCATGCCTGCTCAATCTTTTGTAGTTAAAGTCAATACTGCTCAATCTTTCGTACTGAAAGTTCATACAATTTGAGAATATAATCCAGCGAACGGATTTCGATTAATGGTAAGTATTGCGATGCATAAATTAATCCTTATTTTAATTAACGTTAGGCTTTTTGTTCACTCTATTTCAAAACATGTTGCATAATTTCCACATGAAAAGTACACAATTTACATAAAACAACATGATATATGAGCCTTGCTATAGTTTTTTCAGTTGATATTATGTATTATAAGTCCTCAAATTGGCATGAGGGAATAAATCAATTCACCCATCGACAAAGTTAAACCTGAACTGAAAAGTTTAAATGTAAGTGAGTTATGTAAATATTTACCAACAAGAATACAATTTTAGGATGATTTTTATTGAAATGAAAACAGAATTAGCGCATAGATATACTCAAGTTGGTTTGTCTGGAACAGTAAGTTATTATTTATCAAAAAACTTACCAAGTTCTGGAACTTTCCTTCCAAGAGCAATAGCTTTTGCTAACCGTGTCGCATCCCAGAGACTTTTAATAGTTTCTTCTGCGCGCCTTTTGATTTGAAAAATAAAAGCAAAGTCTAATATTATTTCTTGTAATCAATTTTGATCAATAAAAATTGATAAAAAGAGATGTTAACATTATTTAAATAACGAAGAACATGACAAATAGAGGAGATAATTTTGTTGTTAACACTCTTGTAAGATAAGATTATGAGGTGAAACAATCTTTGGTTTCCTGCACACCACATTTTCTAACATGTAGGTATGCGTTTTTTACCATGTCAGCTGTTATCGTTTAAGTAAGAGAAACATCCCTCACCAACTTACCTGTGAACACTGGACTTCATAAGCAGTTCCATAGTACACAGGTACTTTCCTGTAGCGGGTACTGAACAGTTGTGAAGACTGAATCCTATTTCATACCTAGCGCGGGTCTTTGTCCCTAGTCGTCTGGTCTTTGTTGTCCTAGCATGGCCTACCCAATCATACGTTTGCTTACTGTCTTTGCTGCACTCGGTATTTGTTGCCCCGTCATATTTATTGACTGTATTGATATCCGTGCCGTCACATGGCAAACGAATACAAAGGAAGTCACAGCATACGACCGGATGGAATGTAACTTCATGTTCATCATCATCATCGTCTTCATCGTCCTCATCAGCGATATTGTCCTCCTTTGATGTTTTTTTGAAACCCAAATCAATGTTCCGTTCTTTACAGAATCTGGCATTCAGAATGAATGTCCCAGTCAATTTTGTTTCAAATGTCACTGGGACTTTTTTCACAAGAGGGGAATCTTCATCGCGTATGATGTTTGTGACCTCTTCCATTTCAAGTATTGGAGTCCAAATTCTGAGGTAGTCTCCTTCATCTTTGTAGTTTTTCTTTGTTGGCGTTGTGGTATATCTCGAAAGACAAGGAATTGGATCTGCCACGTGTCGAAGGCAAAATGCAATGGTTTTTGTAACATATACCAGTTGAATTATGGGTACAAGACACCCATCCATTGGCTGACTGCTTATCTGAACTGTTAGCGTTTGTCCTACTTCGAAAATCCTTTGAAAGAAACAAAGATGTTTAAGTATATATTCATGCTTTTTTACCTCAGAGCATACGTCAGGAGCGTAAATCCTATTGTCGTCTTCATTGCCTTGGATGCGTTCATCTTGAGGTTTGGTATGACAAAACGCCATACACAATTGTTCCGATTCGGTCGATGTATCCTCAATGGAAGCTCGTAACAAAGAAACCCAGTCAGCATACGACACGAAGACAGAGTTACCGTTCGGGTCAATGGTAAAACAGTTTGTCTGGATTTCTTTTCTCGAGTGAAAAGCTATACGACATCTATCGTAGATAGGTTTCTTCCATTTTGCAAACACTTTTCTGATCTTTCCGTCACGTCGCTGTAATTCTGGCTGGGAGCAGAGTCCCAGCAGATTAAATCGTAAACGAAATGGTTCTTCTGTAAGATTGTATCCTAGGATTATGAGCTCAACTGTCGTTTGATCTGGCAATCCTATCACGATAGCGGACACTTTGACTGCGTAAGTATTCCTTAGATGAGCAGCTTGCACGTGCGTTCGGTACTGCTCGTAAAATCTTGCTTCTCTGTGTATTCCCCTGTTTGATCGATAACATATGTCATCTATTTCCAGTTCAGTATATGGGGGAGAAGTTTCATTTTTGATTGACGCAAGGAGTAGCCTTTGGATCACCAGATCTGTATATCTTCTGATAGGAGATGTAGCATTCGTATAAAGGTCTAATCTCAAACCAAAATGGAGTTTATCCGTGTCATTAAGCGATCGAGAATACTTTGCCTTACGTTGAAAAAGTTTCCACTTTTGTAATGCGACACTTTGCATTGGATGGTGATCATCCGTCCTAAGAAGTATTTTCAGTCTCCTGTGATCTTTCGCTGCATGAGCATCACTTAGTTCATTCCAAATTCGTCGGTCAATTCCTACTTGTATATCACAGTTACTTTTGTTTCTGATACCGTTTTCAAGTCCAATAATATGTGGTTTATCCGTGGCCGACAAGTTCCGATCTTGAAGTTCCATGATGATATCTGCAAAACCGTTCTGTTCTTTCAACCAAGACTTCGTCTGTTGAGCGTCGGGGTAAGCATGGGTGCGTAGTGGAATGGTTTTAGGATAAACATCTTCTAAGATATTTGCAATCGCAAAATTTGTCAGAATCATGAACTCCTCAACAAGATAATGAGCTTCATGAATCGCAATATCCTTGTCTTCCTCTAATTCAAATAAAGCATTTCCAGGAAAGGCAAAATGTGCTTTCCGCAGCCGATCATTTCGTAGTTTTGTTGCAAGTTCAAACATTGTTTTTAACTTTGTTGACAAACCCGGAACATCTGTTTCTTCGTCTCCTAACAACACGTTCTGTACTTCTTCATAACAAAGGTTCTTTCTTGGCTTGATCACACGTCTTTTTATATTCTTTGGTTCAGGGTATTTCAGTACTTTTCCATCGTTGTTAATGTCAAAATACAGAGAGAACACATGTCGATCTTCACCTTGTTTCAGACTCAACATATCAATACTCAAAGGCTCCGGAAGCATATGACAAGGTTTCGCTCCCATACCAGCGTAGTTTGTCCGACATCTTTCCATTGCCTCAAGATCAACTTGGTCACCTTTTTTTACAAGTCTACAAACGTCTGCTAAATGCACACCAACTCTGTAGGCAGTTTCGATTTCTGAATCTGTGTCATTTTGTATGTCTTCAATACTTAAACCATCGTCCATTACTCTCGTAGTCTTATTATCGATGGTAAACACTAGTGTGTCGTCAACATCAGAAGATTCTAGCTTTTGGCTCTCTTCTTTGATGATATCATGTACTGCCTTCACAGTTTTCTGTGTATAGCGTGTGGGAATCCGGTGCTGAAGCTCGGCGATACGCAAATTATTAGAGCTATTAACCTCGACAACTCCGATGACTGCGCCAAGAGGGTATTGGAAGGCAACATCCCATTTAAGAAAGGCGACAAGAAAAATCAGACTTTTGATTTTTTCAGGTTTGATTTTGAAAAATTTGTCGAACATTAAGTAGCCTTCGAGCTCGTTGTATTTGTATGTTTCTATTAAATACTTTTCTTCTTGTTTCCTTTCTTTGATAACACGTCTGTTTGAGATGGTTATCTTTGGAACTGTTTTGCACGTCGGAAACATTATCCTCCTTTCCAACTCAGCTGTAGTGCAAACAAATACAGGATGTTCGATGTCCTTATATCTCGTCCTTTCTACAACCGCTACAACCCTCCCCTCAACTCGATGTGGCCAATCGGGTTGGGAGTTCCTAGAATGGTTCTGTATAATTTCGACAACTACAATATCCTCATTAAAGGCCTGGCCACATTTCGATCTCCCAGAAATATAAATCTTCTCCGCAGGATAGTGATCTTCGTCTAGTGGGGTGCACACAGCCTCTTGAACACCAACAATATCGAGGGTACATCTTTTGAATCTCTCTGGCTCCGATTTACATAGTTCAATTATTTTTGGATCGGCTGTTTTTTCACTGGACGAAAATGAGTAAATTATCTTATTTTCGTCTATACCATTTACTGATGTTGAATATTTATCGCCAAGATCAAGTCCATCTTCAAGGTATCTTTGGTCTAGAATGTCGATATCAGTGTCACCACAGTGGTCTTTCAAATCTGACTTGTCAAACCAGTCGTCAAGGTTGTGTGACTCTGAAGCCATTGTTTATGTCTACAGACAACTACCCGTGTGTCATTGTTTTAGACCAAGCGACAGACCAGGAATCCACATCCCATACGATAATAACGTTTGACTGTTGTTTACTCACATGGCTAACCTCCCTTTGTAACGCTGAGGGACTCCGAGTGATATCTATGCACTGGTGTCTTTTTATCTGAAAGATAAAATCTGCTACCTGAG
>JAULCA010439019.1:0-10825 GCA_032360845.1 Crassadoma gigantea | reverse complement strand
ATCCTACTGTGTGACAATGTTTGTACACTGCTATCCTACTACTGTGTGTGTCAATGTTTGTACACTGCTATCCTACTGTGTGACAATGTTTGTACACTGCTATCCTACTACTGTGTGTGTCAATGTTTGTACACTGCTATCCTACTACTGTGTGTGTCAATGTTTGTACACTGCTATCCTACTACTATGTGTGTCAATGTTTGTACACTGCTATCCTACTACTGTGTGTGTCAATGTTTGTACATGCATCTTTTCATGCTTTAGCTATATAGTAATACATGAATACATGGGCAGATTGTTCGAGTGGTTAACACCCCGGCCTTCCACGCAGCCGGCCAGGGTTCAATCCCTAAAGTCGGCGTACACATGGATATTCAGAGAAAGTGTTTTTCTCCTGCCCACACAACTCCAACAACCCAGGCAGAGTATAAATTGGTCTGGGGTGGGTGTTGCGGTATCTGTGCTATAGCATTCAAGTGAGGTGGCACTATAAATGATGCCGTTGGAAGCACGGTCCCACTACAGACAGAACACATTACATCTCCAGCACACACGTGCACGCAGGCATACACACAGGGAGATATTAGCCAGGTGGTATAGGACTAGTAGTTGATGCTTGATAAGGCAGCTCCTGCGAATTCCTCAAAATTGTATTCATTAACATATATGCTAAGTGTACATGTATTAATTGTATATCTATGTACTGTAAAGCGCTTTAGACTAGCTTATGATAGCTAGATAGGGCGTTATACAAATGTTGTATATTTTATGAAATTGAAAAATGTTTCAACTTTTTTTTATTTACTGTATATACAGTTCTTCAAACTTTAAAGAAATTAAAATTAAAAAAATTTCCTGAATTATATTGATTTTTTTCAAAACCTTTTTTAAAATTGAAAGAGGGAGTATTCCCTTTTGAAGTACAGATAAATTCTATGAGTCATTAAATATATCTTGATATTGGTACATTCTATGCCGTCTTCTTTCTTCCGATATCATGCATGTTTGAATACATATTATGAAAAGGGGGTACGGTTTCTAAGAAGATTTTGACTAATCAATGCCAGTCTTGCGCACTTCCATAAACATTTATGACAAGTCCTGACATAAAATCTAATAGTCTTCGCCACTCATGGGGGAAATTTAAAATTTTGATACAAGTCTCTAGAATCATGACGGTAAACAATAAATGTTTTGTCCAATATACTTGGGCGCAATATCTTTCAATTTATAAACAAATTATTGTTCAAATTATGAAGAATATGTATTATTTATGCAGTATTATGCATTTTAACTGTTAAACTTTTAAAAAAAATTAGGGGAAAAATTTTAAGAAAAAAATGCTATTTTCTTGTTAAAACAGGAGATTTTCGAAGCACATCTAGTGAGAATTTCAAAGAGTAGGAATTTTCTTCTGTAGGGGAAATAACCCATAAATGGTAGTGAGTCAAGTCTAGATGGTTCCCGGAATAGTCTAGTCGTCTGTTCATATAATATAGAAAAATCTGCATTTGGAATTTGTTAACTTGAATCAATGGCCAGCAAATAATTTAACACACAAACAAAATCATCAGGACAGTCAAAACATGTACTCACAGGAAACCTGTCACGTTACTATCAATTGTCAGCGGGGAGAACCATTAGTGACCAAGGGGACACAACTCTTATCCATCATCCAAAAGATAACTCATCGCTATAGAAGTGCTGAAGGTACAACAACTACTCACCTATGGATCCAAGCTCTAAGAAGAATGCTGACAGAGTTATGAACTTTGGAATGGTAAACAGAATAAGGAAAAGCACTTGGGAGTGATGGTTATACAACTCAGCTTTTGTGTAATATTCAATTCAAGGCATCCAGTTGACCCTTGATTTTTAGCAGTTTCAGAAGTCAAATCACCATTTCTCAGAAATATGAAGGGTCAAAACAAATGTCAAATAGACATGTCCCTCTAATCCCAAGAGTCAAATCTGATTTTTGGGAGTCAAAAACATACTCTCAAGGGTTTACTGGATGCCCTGATTCATGCCATTTGATTTGTCAAATTTCTAGACCCAACAAATCCTTTTTTTCCAAATTAAATTTTATTTTTATGGCAGTAAAATTCTAAATTAAATTTTATTTTTACAGCATTAAAACTAAGAAAATATTCCTAATTTTGTAAAAATAAAGCACTCTTTTGGCTAGGGGAAACAGCCTGTAAAACTTGATCATAACGAAGTTGGAATGAGCACACATATCATTTACAAGAGGCATAGATGGCATGTATGGCTCACTTAGATCTTTATGCCCAATAACGGTAACCAATTACATATATGGACATGGCTAAAGGTAGGGAATCTCAACCATTTGAGAGTTAAAGCTCAATTTAGTCTCTAAGGCTAAGGCCAGACCACAGAGTCAATTTTAATATCAGGATTATATTGTGTTAATCTTTTGATTCCCTGCAAATTGTAATATGGTTATGGGGAGAGGATCTCAACTGTTTCAAAGTTATGATCCAAGAATGAAGTCTCCAGGGGCGAGGCCAGACCCAAGAGTCAATTCTAATATCATGGTTGTGATCCACAAACAGAATCAAGACCTGATCATACAATCTGCATCCATGATAGTTGGATCTTAAATTTAATTTAACAGGGGTGGAAAAATACATCCTAGTTAAAATCTGAGCTCCAATGAGAGCTTTGCATGAGGGAAAGTACCAAAAATAGATGCAATACTTTCGGTAAAATTACATCAAACCGCTAAGTAGCCAAAGCTTTCAGTAAACATCTTTTAGCAAAATATTATTTACCTTGTCTTTAATCAATGCGATTTTTAATAATATATTGCAGAAGTTACTGTTAAAGTGATTTGGGTTATTTTACGTAACAAACGAATATATACTCCAACTGGTGTAGAGTGAGGGTACCTTATTTTGTACAGTTTTGACACAGAATTACATATTTTTCTTCAAATGCTTCTTCAAGAAGATCTGACCTTCTTTGACCTGAAAGATATATGCCATCTGCGCTATATTTTGTAATGTAACGTCACATGCACAGAAATTTACTGCGCAGGGGATATTTATTTTTACCATAAATTACTCCCTCACTTCACGGCATTTGGGGACGTGATTTCGTTCACTCTACAAATGTGCTATTCTTAATAGATATGGCGAATATAAGTATATGTCAAATTATTTCATCCTGATTTGCAGTTCTTCGTTGGTGGTCAAATAGACCCATTTGCAAATTACAGTGACAAATAGTTCATTGTGCGTTTTATAAAACAATTTCAATGCTCCATTAGGTTTTTAAGGCCAAAAATAAACAAATATTTTAGATCAGTTTTGAAAATAATGACTGTTCCCTACGATAGATGACCTGTCTTCGATTGAGCGTGTACGTTAAAAAATGCAGTTATTTATTTTATTTGAGCATATTTTTGATATCTTCTTTATGCTAATGGTGAAATATTATTTTATTTAAGTGATCTTAAAATGATCACAAGAAAATTGGCTAAATTTTGTTTTGACTAATGCTTTTAAGTCATATTGGGCCCATTCTGCAGACAACAGCTCAACTCGCGTGCTTCGTTTTGAAAATGGGGCTATTTGTAAATTCTATATTTAGCATCACTGAGAAAGGACAACAGCGGTGACTTGCTGATCACGGTTTTAGATCACTATCTAAAGTGATTGTTTGAAAAATAAGAAAAAAATATTAAGTGTACGAAATCACGTCCTGTACCCTTACTCTATAATAGGCGAGTTTGTGTATTATACGCAAGTTTGTGGTTTTCCCCAACCTGTTTATTCCCCATTTCAGCAAAACAAATGTTTCTGTAAATATACAATGTAACCCAAATACAGGATTATTACCAATGTTAATGGTTTTACCCGACCTGATAAAAGGCAGACAGTCCATGTATGATCGAATAAGTAGCCACTTGTGATGCGTCAACAACTGTATACACGATTTGCAGCATACATGTGCTAGGCCCTGTCAATAGACATGTCTTTCTAATAAGTGAATGCAAGTGTACATAGAGCATGCTTGAAACACAATAATTTCTATTTTCAGAAAATTCTGTCCTGTATTGGAGTTTATCTTCCTTTTAACCTCCCTCATCATTACCTGTAGTACGAAAGTAGACCATTTTGGAGCACAAACCACCGTTTCTGGTAACCCCTTAAATAGTTGGTCCATTTATACAGCCAGCCTCGGTACTGAGATTGATGTTGGGGCCTAGATTCAGACATTTTAAAGCTCAAAGTTTAAGTCTTGTGACACTTGTCATTGCTTATCGAGTCATCGGAAGATGGCCGGCGACACGTCACATCCATCCACTAATTATGCTTGCGACTTCCTGATTGATAAAGTGCAAGCCCTTTTTAATTATAGCACTTAAATACAAGCAACAATTAATATTTATATCCAACAAATGTCTACGTAGCCCATTTTAGTTGTATTTATATATGAAATAACAGTTACATATTGCGGACTACTTTCTAGCGTATGGATAATATGTAATATATGTCGGGGGTAAAACTCGTATATCATACCCCAGCTAGACCCAATACCCTGCATGTATCATAAATCTCCGGGATGCCAGACATTTTAAGTAGTTATCTTTCAATAAAGGTGGATATATACTCAATATTGTGCCTTATATGTACTTCCGTTCGCATTCTGTTTAATAAAGCGATGAAAACGGCGTCTTTATAGTTTTATATTGCAGTAACATAATTTTTCGCTAAAAGCACTGTTAGCTTTCCACAATGAGCTTCCATCAGAACTACATATATATATATGGTTATGTCACGGACTCAGCTTAAACTAATATAATTCCGTGATTATACATAATTAGCAGATCTGGGAGGAAAAATGCTTGAAAACACGAATAATTTTTCAATAATTTTTCACGGTTTTACTTTGACTTACTAAATATGAACTGAATGTAACACACATACCCACTAGTGAAAGCACTTATATTTGGCAAAATATACAGTTAATTAAAAATGAACCACACTGCATCATACAGCCGTTTCGTCTTTGTAGGACTAATTGGTGATGCTTTAGGGGCTAAAAGGCAAACCTTATCTGACATACTTCTAATTAAATAATTAGTAAAGCTCTCGGTAGCGACAGAAGCAGTCGTAACATGATAAAATATACAGCACCTGCACAAGGACGTGTACACAACAGGGACGGTTAAGTCTTCTCCCCACAACGTTAACATAACACACAAGAAAACACCAACACGCGAATTAATATACATTTGCCAGACTAGCCTATCGTGCATTAGAGAAATATTTCTCTGACATGCAGTATCTATTCCTTTATCACGCATATCGTGATCTTTAGAAACCGGATTCTTAAAAATGGAAACAAGCGTTAGTCATGCCATTATTAAAAAAGGGGGGTGGGGGATAGACCTGTATCATCACTTACAACTGTTGGATTTTTTTTATCGATTGGTTGTACAATATGTTAATCATTATTTATGAAGAAAATTCAGTAGTATACACATATCAATCGGGATTTCATTCTGGGCAGTCTAAGTACATCAATTGATATACATTTATCATACGTTATAAGTGAAAATCTTGAAAAAAATATCCCACATAGAATAGTTGAAGTTTTCTCCTCGATCTTCTCTGAGATAAGGGTTCGAATCCACTTCCAGAGTATAAAGATTTTCTGCTAGAATGAGAGAGTAAACCCTTGATTTTTGTATTTGAAATAAGTAATGTTTTCGTTTGTACAGGGTTTATTTTAACTAATCACCGACCGACGGCCAGTACCTGGCGACTACCCCACGTAGGCCTCGAACCCGCGACCCAGATGTGGAGGGCTAGTCCACTTGGTCACCGCGGCCCCGTGTATCTGAATGGTGAAATTACTTATGATGAAATGAAATTTTGTTTAATCAATTTGAAAAATAGTAAAGCCTCTGGTATATATCAAATCCTAAATGAATATCTAAAAAGTACAATGGATGTATTTTTACCTATTTATCAAAAAATATTTAACCTAATTCTGAATACTGCCTCTATACCAGATGCGTGGAAGATTGGTATTATAAAACCAGTATATAAAAACAATGGCGATCCCAAATGAATCACACTGCATCATATAGCCGTTTCGTCTTTGTAGGACTTGTTTCAAACAAAATAAATTTCTTACATTGTCAATGTGGTCATCCCGTATGTTGACGATACCATTCATTTCTTATTTGCTTGTAACAAATATGTTGAATAAAAAAATAATCATATTTTGAATTGGATGATGACGGGAGTGGCGTATGATTAGTTTATCATAATATTCATCGCATTCAGACAATGTAACAGTAAAGAAACTCCAGTCCAGCACAACAAGCTATAGTATATAATTGGTGTAAGAAGACTGGTTTGTTTGTGTCTGACGTCCTATTAACAGCTATGGTCATCTAAGGACGTGCCAGGCTTTATTGGTGGAGAAAAGCCGGAGTTCCCGGAAAAAAACCCACCGACCGACGGCCAGTACTTGGCGACTACCCCACGTAGGCCTCGAACCCGCGACCCAGATGTGGAGGGCTAGAGAAAGCAAAATGTCAGACGCCTTAACCACTTCGCCACGGCGGCCCCGTGTAAGAAGACAGTCCTTAAATATGGCTATCAATTTAACTTAAACATGGAAGAAAGCCATTTCTCTTTATTGACTTGAAAAATCTTTGCCGGAACTTCTTTTGAAGATTGCGATGTTAGCTAAGATAATAAATATAATAACCTTGATGTAAGAGATCACATCCCCATAGTTCTTTGACTAACTGGGCATTGTCAATAGTAATCTTTTAGTCTGTCTCTTGTGTCTGGAATGAATCTGACAACGGTTGAGGTAAATTATCAGCAATCAGATGCATTGCTTTCTGGTGGACGCCAGGGAGGTGTCTTAGGCCCTCGCCTTTTCGGGTACACAGGGTACTTTGTTGTGTGAAAATGGTACTCCAACAATGTCAGAGGTTTGTAAACACGGCGAGATACTTTTGACAGACTCCGTGTCCCAGTCAGCAAATCATATCCGATAGAAAAGTAGTCCGACCAGTGGCCTCTTATGTTATAGGAGTACGTGTCTCCACTTTTTTGGACTGAATTTTTGCATACATTTTTGAAATAGCACCACTGCTCCAAACTGTGAAAATGTTTGGTATACAAGAATAATAAGAATGAAAATCCTGTATTTTACATAACATTTTCACAAAATGTTGGACAATAAATATGTTATTTTAACATTTTAAGCATTATTTTTCTCAGAAAAATGCTTTCTGACTGATATTCCATTTTTCGACCCCCATACTGTAGGTTAATTAGTCATCGAAACAGTTAGTAGAGTACGTGATTCAAAGTAATAATTGCATATGTATGTAACCCTAGTAAATACTAGCCGCAATATACCGCTCGGCTAGAGAATTTTTCTCTTTAGCTCGATCGGTTGAGGGTTAGACTAGTAATCCAGAGGTCCCAGGTTCGATCCCTAGCGGAGGAATTGAAATAAATTTAATTTATCATGCTCCCTGTCACATTGGCGCCCACGTAGGGAATTATACTTAGCGTTGCTTGTGAAAGCATCGCTGTCACCCCTGGGAACTCGAGGACGAGTTCTTTCCTGGAGGGGGAGTATGTAACCCTGATAAATACTAGCATTAATATAATACTGCTCGGCTAGAGAGATCTTCTCTTTAGCTCGATCGGTTGAGCGTTAGACTAGTAACCAGAGGTCCCAGGTTCGATCCCTAGCGGAGGAATTGAAAGAAATTTAATTGATCATGCTTTCTGTTACATGTATAAGGGATCGAAAAAAGTTAATACAGTAGCATCAATCTCGAGAACACAGTTGTGACGTCATCTTTTGTTTTTGTTGTACAATATGTAACAGAATGTACAAAGAAATGCCTGTAGCTGTTCAATACTTAGTCATGGCTGACCATTATGTGTTTGATAATTGACAGATACTGGTCTAATAATGGACAATTACACGTAACAAAAATAACTTTGAAAACAAGCAAAGTTTGGAAGAAAATCCAATGTTTATTTATCAAACAAACAGATTTACTAGACAAACATGTGTATACCACGGACTTAGATGGCATCTAATTCAAATCTAATTCTATTTATGTCGGAACGCCACATAAAGTTATATTTGATACAAAGATAATCCGGCTAATCATATCACTGTTGAATTTTATTGATGAAAAAGTATTTCGGAACAAATTAATACAACGGAATACTATAAAATTGTCTTGATGTGGGAATACGGTAATCCAATAATTATTTTGAATTATGAATATTGATGGAAGGGTAAGAAATCAGTATTTTTACAATAAAGCGTTTAAATACCTCTCACATTCTTCCATAATGGAAATATTTGACTCTGCCGTAAGCCGTATTCAACGCAAAACTAATGTTTTGCTCCGACGTAATCCAAACAGCGAGTATTACTCTGACGTAAGCGAAATAGCGAGTATCGGGATTACCCCCGTGGTCAAGGGTGAGCTGGAAACCTATTCAATGTCTGCTACATGGTGTATATGTACGATCTAATCATAGGTATAAAGCTCCTCTGTCAATACCCTTAAAATAACATCAAGGAAGTAATCAAGGATGATATATTCAGTGTATTTTAATCGAATTCCGTAGAGAGAAAGAAAGAGAGAGAGAGAGAGCCCATGACATCGCGATCAGTACAGATGTACTTTTGACACCAGAGAAATGGATACGGGTCAGTTTTGTTGGAGTTGGTTGTCTATCAAATTGGTGCTGACGATGTTGGTTTATGTGCACAGCGCAGACACACACGTGCACGTTCAGGACCCTGGATTAGAAATATTGAATGTTGGCGGGATTAAAATTCCGTTATTTGTTGGAGGCGACGAAAATGAGATAAAAAACATGAACTCTTTCGTGAAACAAGGAGGTTTGGCAGAAATGTTTCGGCTGTATTCGGAACCAGCGAATCTCGCTGATAATGCTTCAATATGCTTCGAAGGGATATCTGCCGAGTGTTGTAATGACACCCTTCAGTTTCTTAGTGATCTACGCCAAAGGCATGTGTATGCTGAACAGAGTAAGTAACGTGAAATTAACATTACAATTTTACAATTAGTATAACTAATCAAATGCATGAATAGGCCTTTAGAATAGACACCTTTCTGAACTGATAACGTTACATATTATGCCCCTTTGCTATTCATTACGATGTCTATCTGTAACGCTTTGCTACATCCAGCAGTGGCGGATCATCCAGAGACCCTATCTTGGGGAAAGAAGGGTGGGGGGGATCCAAATTTCCGGAAGAGGGGAGGAAGGGTCCATGTGGGTAAAAGTTAAGGAAAATGATGAAAATACATGATTTTTAAAGAAAATTCTCAGGGTGGGGGGTTTCCTGAAGCCGAAACCCCCCTCTGAATTCGCCCCTGTCCAGTTATTTCCTTTGGCTATCTCAGGTTATGCTCCATATTGGGCTCCTTTGCTACACTGGGTAATCTTAATTTTAGTGTTAAATGTGTGTGTTTGTGTGTGTGTGCTTTATTTTTTCACAGCAACGCTGGAATACCGAACCTAGTGGGATACATTGTTCAGAATCACTGTCATTTCTTTTCAGTGATTGACGCTGCAGGAAAGCAACCCAGCGGAGTGATGCAGGGCAAACTGGCATGGATTGGTAGCTATGATGAATGTATCAATATCCTGTCACCAGCTAACAATCGTACAGGACGACAGATAAGCGGAAAATACTGTATGGGTGCGACAAAAACAGGGGTATGATCATTGTAAAGGCCATGCATTCTACACAGCGTCAAAGTAGCATTCAAGGTTCCGCTTATGACTATGTTAACTTTAATTCAGTGTAGAGTTTCTACATGTAGCCATTCGGGTGGTCAGGTGGCGCAGTGGATAGCGCTCTTGCCTTTTACCAAGGCGACCGGGGTTCGATTCCCCGATCAGACGTGGAAAGGTATGGAGTCAGATGCCCGACCACGTGGGTTTTATCCGGGTACTCCGGTGTCCTCTCACATTCAGATCCCCTGTGCGCTAACATCCGGACCAACAAGAGTGATGAATATAAGTTGTAAAAAAATATTTAATGATTGTTGTAAAATTATGTTTATAGTGTAGCAATTAAATCTGGGTTTGTTTGATCCCTAGCGGAAGCACAGCATATCACTTTTGACATGTATACATGTGTAGCAGAGTCAACATTTAGGGATGTCAACATCATCCTGGTAGCACAACTGTGTTGTCGTCTACTGAAACGTTTGCATGCATTAACGTTTAAAGAGGTGCTTTGCTCTTTATGACATAGACATATTTGAATTCTTCCAATTCAAAGGTTGGAATAGAAGACATAATGCTATTTCAGGGTTGAATGAGTTGAAAGATGATCTTTTAAAGATAAATAAAGATACACAATTAGAACTGGCAGAGTATGTACCCGAGTCTTAACTCACTCACCCCTGAAATTTCATAATGAACTTTCCCATCCTTTGAATTGGAAGAGTTTAAATGTGTTTTCAGGGATGAATGAGTTAATATATCCTTCTTTGGCCAGGCTTATGTGCCTGAAATACTATCATTGCTTTTATTTCATTAATTGTTCGCCATTGTCAGAGGGTCCTTTCAACAAAATAGAATCATTCCTTTATCCATAAAACCATTCAGGAGCTAGCATAAACAGTAAGACATCTTTCATTGTCACGGATCCTATTAGTGATAAGAATCACATCTATATATTTACATTTGCGCTGCGTCCCACTAGATGAACATTACCAGCAGAAATGCAGTTCATTAGACCATGAACGCAA
>JAULCA010439008.1:0-10826 GCA_032360845.1 Crassadoma gigantea | reverse complement strand
TACTGATATATTAAAGGAAGAATATCGATGGGTGTTCTATCAAAAGAACCCCGGGCTAACGCGAGATATTTATAGAACGTTCTGACGTCTCCAATCAACGTTTCCAGTTTTTGCGAATGTCAAGACCCAAATCGAATCAAACCTTTTGTAGTATCTTAAACTTCAAATGAATATTTTTTTGTCAGCATATTAACATTATGTGATGATCATCGAAATTTATATGAAAACTATTTTTTCTATATATTGAATTTATTCCAGTAGTCCAAACAGAATACATAGTCGTTGAACCCAACGTAAAGAAAACACTGACTTTACATTATTACATTATATTTCCCGGTGATATTTGAACTTAAACACTTACCATCTGTAGACAAAAAAAATGTGCATGGTTATCTGTTCTATGGCTTTATCAATGCTAGATTTCAAAGTATTTTTGCAAAACCTTATCCGATTTGGGTACTGATCCGATTTGGGAAACACGACAGAATTTGTCAATGTTGTAAATATGGTAAATTGTGGATTAAAGTTATTTCTTAAAAAACCTCTTATGCTTAAAATATTGAAAAATAAGACAAAGATACAATAACAAAATATTAATGATAAACAGTACGTCTGGCATTGCTTTCACGGCGAGTTTATTTTTTGCGATTGGAGACCACTCGAACGACATTACTGAAAAAATTGGGATTTAAAAAATTATTAAAGTAGTTCTTTGGAAAAAAACAGCCGTTCATACTAATATCAACATCTGTTTTGGGTGTCACATGTGCTTCTATGAGCCAATCACAGAACCTGTAACAAAGTGCAAAATGAAATTTGGAATTATAAACAAATGTAAATATTGATATTTTTTGGTAGCAGTCTACAGTAGAAATGGCCTGTTCCTAAAAATAAAGGGCATGTCTCGGTTAAACATGAATAGTGGATTCATCTTGCACAATACACCTACATAAATATATATATTTATAAACTTCATTTTCAATACATTTATTTTCGAAGAATGATTTAAAACCTGTTTTCGCCAGATTTAGGACTTGTGAAAACCATGGTTACCACATCAAAAAACACCAAAATATGCCAGAAAACGTGATTTTTAACCCAAAATTTGACCAACGCAAGAAGTTTTTTTTTTCTTTAAACCTGTCTTAAATTAAATATCACCTACTCGATAACAGAAATACTCATGTTTTAGCAAAGGTCGTTCAACTCATTGTACAAAAATATCACCCATGGCCACCGTACGCTACTGTAGACTGCTACCTTTAATCCTAACTGATGATTTGAAATAAAAAAAATACGAACACCTACAAAAAAACTATGGTAAGTCAGAAATCTACACATACTGATCTTATTGTAACTACTGTACATTGTGTACACATACTGACTGCTATGACTTTTGGCAGTAATCCAAAAATGTACAATATCAATTTTATATGTTATATATTAAAGAATAAACAACTGAACTGTCAATTCCCATATGAATAAAAAGATGACATATTTAATACACTGTAATTTATGTACTTCATGATAATTATGGCGATAAAGAAAAAAATAGTTTTTTGTAACTTTTGGCGTAAAATGTTAATTTGTATGCTCTCTACAAAACACCAGAGAGAACATATTTAACAGAAAATGATGGTATGTGTGTGAACCAGGATAACTAAATCACATCGAAATTTTACAAAATTGATAAATTGTGTGAGAATCAACAGCAAACAGAAATACTTTTACAGCCCATATTATGTTTCACCACATCAACAACTATTATAGGTTTCCTCACTCCCACAAGCATTATTAGTTTCCTCACTCCCACAACAATTAAAGGATTCCTGACTCTCAAAACCTCTATTAGTTTCCTCACTCCCACAATGAATATATAGGTTTCCGCACTCCTGGCAACCATTATTAGTTTCCTCATTCCCACAACCATTAGAGGTTTTCCCACTCTCAAAACCACTATTGGTTTCTCACTCTCCAAACCACTATTAGTTTCCTCATTCCAACAACCAATATAGATCAATCATTATAGATTTCCTCACTCTCACAACGACTATAGATTTCCTTCAGCACATTACCAATACAGGTTTCTTCACTCCAACAACCACTATAGGTTTCCTCACAACCACAACCAATATATATTTCCTCTCTCCTATAACCAATATAGGTTTCCTCATTCCCACAACCATTACAGGTTTCCTTACTCCACAACAAATATAGGTTTCCTCACTCCAACAACCACTATAGGTTTCCTCTCTCCAACAACCAATTTACGTTTCCTCACTCCCACAACAAATATATATGTAGATTTCCTCGCTCAGTAACAGCCCTCGATCAATCACAGCCCTCGGGTCTTCGACCCTCGGGTTAATATTGCAGTCTCGTGTTAATACTGGGTGTGTGAAAGTAACAGTTGACATACAGGTGAGATATTGATCGTCTGGTGGTTTCAATGTCAAATACCATATACTGAAGCTTGATATTAACCCCTACAAACCTTTATAAAAAAGGACAACTTCAATTACGCTATAACTTTATACCGTACTGATAATGATTTTATCATTACAATAAGATATGTAGTTGTTCTGATGTTGCTTTGGCTGTCTATGTATATGTTTAATTTAAGATATTAAAGTTATAGTTATCAAACAAAAATTACCCTCGAAATTGTTGACAAACGTCTGTCGTTTATCTTCAACGTGATCGTCTGTCTAATATACAGAGCAGATACTTTATTGATTAGGGGAATACAATTTCCGTTCTCATCTTCCGTCAATAGGCTATATGTTGTAAGCTGTTTACCCATCATAACGAATGGCGCAGATACAACCTTTTTCGAATGTTACGATCTAGAAAGTATTATAATAAACTTGATTGGTTAATGGTCACAAATTAAATGTATGAAACATAGAAATAGCTTATTTATTAATTATTCCTCTTATTTTTACAACTGCAACAACAACCAACAACCGCCATTGCATTTTCGTTTTAGATTTCGTTTCATTTGTTACGATGCCTTGGGAACATTGCAGTTAAAAACTCAATATACAAATATTACTTTGTTCATTATTTTGTATAATATATTACACAATGGATGCTTTATATATACAACCCTCTGTCTATAAAGACTTTATCTAGTACTTACTACTTCCGTTTTCAATGTTCGACATTAATAAAGATATTCCAATATATTAATTATATTGTAATGTCTATGTCACAATTGCATACGAGTTTCTCTACACAGCTTCAGTCTCAAGAATGTATGCTTCTACCAGCTGTTATTCGAGGCGGGGGAAGGGGGGCTTAAAAATGACGCCGATCATAGTTTCATGAACGCAATATGTTCTGGTAAAAAAATAAACAGGAACTTGCAACGGAACTGTAAATATATTAAATTGGGAAAAAAAAAAATTTTCTTTATGAAATATTCGTTTTCTTGATTCCTGATCATTATTTGTAAATACGTGAAAGAGATTATGAAAATTAAACCAGACCAATCAGTTGTTCGATACAGATTAAGTATAAACCTGGTAAAGTTAAATGTGTATATAGCTGATGATTACTGATTTACATACAGCTATGGGGTGTTATTGTAATACATTCAATATACATAACACTGATCAAATGACAAAGTTTCAGTCATTTTAATAGCAACATTCACAAATTTTATTCGCATCACACGCAATAATGGATATATACAGTCCTTCTGTTAGATGCATTCGATTCAAATATCACAAAGTATTTAATCATTCACAAAACAATTAACGCACAATGTCTATTTTTACTATATCATGCTTTCCAAACACATTTAGTAACTTTCAATAAGCAATTACTTAATCCCCCAAACACAGAAACAGTGGCTACAATTCTTTACATCACAATGAAAATTTTAGTTATATTATTCACTAATAAATACACTGATTTGAAAAGGCAGACATTAAGAAATGTAATCCTATGGTCCATCAGGTCAAAAATGCTTATGTGACAGACCAGGATTAAAACCCTAAACTTGATCACTATACTGTTACAATGAACTCTTATTAACTGAGTTTCCAGGTCAACGTTAGCAATCTTCGCATATGTATCAAGACTTTGAGGTGCAAAACAGCTATTCTAAGGTCTGCAAGTATAGGGGAATTAATACAAGAACAGCTATAGAAATATTCTGGGGAATGCATATAGGAAATTCCCATAAAATAGAAAAATTATTAACTGACAAAACCATTTTTTTGCGAAACAACATATCACCAATGAAATCTACTACCTTGATTAATTATTTATTGTTTATTAATTATTATTAATTAATTATCCTCGTAAATAATCCAGTCTTTGTACATTCCAAACAAGTCGTTGATTTCAATTAATGTAATCCGAATTGCCAGTCATAAAACATACGCATATTCACTCAAACTGCAATCATTCAAACTGCAAAGGACCGGTCACTTGTTTACCTCAGGGATACCATGTATAGCCATCATCCCAGATCCTCATAGCACTATCAAAGAAAGACAAAAAAACATATTCATTACATTTCGAGATTGAAGTTGATGATTTTTAGCTGAATACTTTACTTCAATATCGTTACTAAAATTTTGAATGTATTCCTTTATCCGTTGTTGAAATACAAGCAAATGACATTTAAAATGAAACATCTGAAAATGGTAAACAAGAAACCACTGATGGCGATATGGCCGGATTGCTACTGTACAATTTCACGTAAAGCATCACATGTGATAAGCAACATTTAAGAAACATAAGCCATATGCAAGTTTTACTTTGTTACTGGCCTTTACCAAACTTCTGAACCTGGCCATTGAAGCGGATAATGTAGGTCATAACCAGCATCTAAAGCATCGGATTTGATAAGCATCCTTAGTTACAAAAGCCATACAAGTTTAGTTGTTGTAAGATAAGAAGTTACTCGGTAAGTGGCCTAAACCAAACATCTGAACCTAGTCACTGAAGCAAAAAATGTACCCCAGAACAAGCATCCGAAGCGTTGCATATGCTAAGCATCCTAAGATACATAATCCATGTTTACTTGTTGTTGAAGGACAAGTAGTAACTTGGTAAGTGACCTTAACCAGGCTGGGCCTGACCTCATCAACATTTCTTAACATGGTCACTGAAGCGAAAAATGTAGGTCAGAAGCAACATTCGAAGCGTAGCATGTGATAAGAATCTTTAGATACATACGCCATGAACGTTGAGTTGTTGTAGGACAAGTAGTTACTTGGTAAGTTACCTAACCCAATCTTCTTAACCAGGTTGCTGAAGCGGGAAATGTTGGTCAGAACCAGCATCAGGAGCATTGCATGTTATAAGAATCCTTAGTTAAAAAAGTACATGCAAGTTTAGCTGATGTACAAAACGTAATTACTAAGTTACTGACCTTAACAAAACTTCTTAACCAAGTCCCTGAAGCAAAAGTGTAGGTCAGAACCAGCATCCGAAGCATCGCATATGATAAGCATCCTTAGATACATACGTCATGCAAGTTTAGTTGTTGTAGGACAAGTAGTTACTTGGTAAATGCCCTTAACCAATCTTCTTAACTAAAGTGCAGATGGGGCCTAACTTCTGGTTTGGAGCCTTTGGGCTCTGATTTTGGTGAAAATTGGTACATTAGGGTTTTTTAGGGATGCCGAAAACAATGGTAACATTTTCGAACAGCTCAGTTGCCATGGTAACAAAATGGAGACCTCTGATTGGTAGAAATTTAGATGTAGTCTGGTTCTGCCCAAAATTGATACATAGGGGTTTTGAGGAATGCAGAACATAATGGTATCAATTTCAAACAGCTCAGTTGCCATGGTAACGAAACGGAGGCCTCTGATTGGTCGATAAGTATTTGTTGTCTGATTCACGCAGAAAATGGTACATAAGGATTTTAAGGGATGCCTACATCCGTTACATTTTTTTTCTTCTTCTTCAGCCATGAACGTTTCCAGATGTTTTCTCAGACACTACTGGGCGGATTATCATGAAACTACACAGATATTCTCAGGGGGTCAAGGTGTCCAACAATCTTTATCTCGACCTGAAGTCCAAGATGGCTGCCAGAGTCTTAATTCCGGTTTGGGGTATTTGTGCTCTGACTTTGATGAGAATTAGTACATAAGAGGTTTTTTTATGGATTCCGAACACAATGGCAACAGTTTCGAAAAAAAGTCCATGGTAACGAAATTGACGCCTCTGATTGGTCGAAATTTAGATGATGTCTGATTATGTCAAAGTCCATAAGTCCAACAGGGGTCGTTTCGGAAACTTTTGTAACGATCACCCGTTACAATTTTGCTAGTTCAAATTACCGGTGAGTGATGCACTTTTCTTTTTCACCGTGGTTATGTCACTTTTCAAACTTTCTACGTATGCCGTTTATTGAAAATGTCTATCACTTCTTTTTTGAATGTCCAGTTCATACCCACCAGAGGTTTGAATAGTTTCAAAATCTCAATTATGTTGATGAAATCTCCTTAGATAATTATATTGTTACATGTATCTGGTATTCTCAACAAAGTAATGATATGTTTCGTAATGTGCAAAAATTTATAAAAACCAGCGGTAGGTTTTAATTCTGAATGCATTTTAAACTTCCATACTACATTTGTGAGACTGTTCAATGCTGGTCTTTCTCTTTTTGTTTCTGTTGTTGTAATGCTACCATTATACATATTTCATGATACCCCGTTGTGCCATTTTTTTTTAATTTTATATATATATATTTGAAAAAAGGGCGTAAATAATGTTGTAATAACTTGTGCCCACTATTTTGGCAATAACATATGTTTAAACTAAAATTGATTGCTGATTCTGTAAAATCTGGCAGACAATACGTAAAGGTCGTTTACCTTGCTACTGAATTGAATGTTTCTCTTCATTTTTTTTTTAGTCGGTTTCGCGATTTCCTCCGTAGATTGATAGCGTTTGCGGTCCTCTTGTGAATCTTTAGTTGGGTTTATCCATTTGCCTTATAAAAGAAATAAACAAAACAATATAATTTGAGGCTCTTTTAAGGAAAAACAAAACATTTGAACATCAATTTCAAACATATACGTATAAAGGCAGAACTGTAATCGATAAATTGTTTTTATGATAGAAAATGTCATTGATCTTATTTAATATATAGCGTATACAGTTAATATGCAGAAAGGCGGTTGGACACGTTTTAACATATTATAGCTTTTGAATATTTACCGTTATTGTTCCAAACTGATCATATTGGCCAGAAGGATAATATTTATGCCAAATTATGTATGGTAATATCTAAATGAATTTCTTTAGTTCAATACCAGTAATGATTCAACTACATACCCAGAATCCTGAATTTATAGTGACTATACCTATATAGACCTGAATTTTGAATACTTCCATAAACTGGGATTTACAATTACTTACGTAACTGTAGGTATACTTGCGAAAGTATGACAGCCAGTAAAAAATACAGCAAAATTCTAAATAAATACAGAAAGAAAATTGATTGAAAAATCTGGATATGACGTTTATTTCCTACACAAAATTAAGTTATTTACAATGCATGCCCAGATAAAAAATGTTATTATTTTGTTAATTACTTTATGAACGAAAGGCATCGTTGAAGTTTTTATGATGGTTTGATACACAGTCCCATCCAAATTTTGTCATGACGCGCAGTAGCATACCATCATATCAAACGTGAGTTAAGAGAGATTAAAAATTTCAAACCTTAAGAAATTAAAGAAAATATGTAGCTTTGGAAAACTTCAATGAAATAAATCTTGCGCTAAAATTAACTAAGAAATAAGTTATTGGTATACGGTACGCATCAATTTATATTCAGATTTTGATACACCGGATCAGTTAATCGATTTTGATATGAAAACTCAATACGCCGTGAAGGCTGAAAGTTACTTCTGTGAACAAGTGAATGACCGATTGTGATTTTAATGTTTTAATAATAATGCCTGCCTCATACATATGCATAAGTAGGTATACTGTGATTACTTGATAGAAATATGTAACGTTTTGTGTGACAAAACAAGAAACATTACAATTGTTTCATATATTAAAACAACTCCATTTAATTCTTCAGATGTTGAGGTTGAAGTCAGAATTTTGAAAAAAATATCAGAATAAATGCTTTTGAAAGGCATATTTACGTATAATCAAAAAAGAAAATACATTCGGAACCCCTTTGAATTTTATATACAACGTACCGCCATTTGTCACTGTTCCGCATGACAAATGAACTATTTTTAGGTTAGACACCTGCAGCTGGTGTCCCAGCTGACAAATTCTCGACATTGTTAGGGGCGCCAGAAGGTGACACATAGTTCAAAAACAAATTTTAAAATACATTATTACATTGGTGTGTAACGTTACTGTTTTATCCATTTACTTCAAATGTATAGCGACCAACAATGAATAGAGAATATCGTAGGCCGTAATTAAATTTCAAAACTGTGACACCCCATTGTTGCCTCGAACAAATATCAGTGCTTATCTAGGTCATAATAACTGCTATGTTGTCTAATGTAGTATGATGTTTAATATTGATTTACTGATGCCTGAACAACAGTTTATTGGGTGTCTTAAAATAATGTCGAAGCAGGCATATATATGTTCAGTATAAACATAGTTCTGGTTACTCACTGATGTGCTTTTCCGTCTACCAGTTTAGTTGTTAATCGCTCCCAAGAAGAAAAATCTTTCTTCTTGAAGTTTCCGAAATGAGTTACATGTTCGTCTGAAACCAGGAGGACATCATATTTAAGGTTTTTAAAGTGGAATGATGTCTGTAATATAACATATTAATATGTACAAGCTTTAACTTCTCGCTGTATCTGTTTGAGCTGCCAAACAACATTTACATAACTTTGCCTTAATTATACGTCCGAATTTCTGTATTATATTTTTTTATTCTAATTACCTTCATGCGTATGATCAGCAGTGTCTGGTAGCTCAAACATATCTTTTGAAAGTTCTATCTTATCCTCCTAAAAAATAAAGATAATTCAAACAAATTAACCCTCCCAGGGACACGAAGAAATTACCAATGTGCATAATTACATACCAACCGATGTCAGGACCATGCAAACTGATTGCAGTGGCATACTTACTCCTTCCTTTATGACTACTTACTATGACCAGTTGCATTTTTAATCTAAACACTACATTGTCATTCAAACAAGTTCTGAAAACACGGACCTTCATTTTCCTCACAGTATCTATTATTGCAGTGGCCAAAGCTTCCCAACGACACGAAGGATCCCTTAAACAATTTCAAGTCTTTTCAATGAGAGCATCAGTTGGTACAGAGTATAACAAATGCAAATGCGAAAGAGGAGGTCGGGAGCAATGGCGACACCAAAATAAAAACATAATAAAATCCTGAATATTAACGGAGAAATATACTCATTAACACGCAGATAATCGTAGCTGCTGGCAAATGTTGGAAATATTTTTGATATCAGATCTACACTTAAATGTCATTAATAAACTAAGCAAACTGAAACCCTAAACATGACCAATTCCAATGAATGTATAACAAACAAACAAAAACAAAATAATATTTTTGGAAAGTTGGTTAAATAATTGTCAAATATTCCAAAATACGTATGACATTATATATGTAGGTGTATTAGCGAAAGTATGACAGTCAGTAAACAATACAATAATACGTATGACATTATATCTGTAGGTATTCTAGCGAAAGTATGACAGCCAGTAAACAATATAGCAATACGTATGATAGTATATCAGAAATGAAGAAAACAACTTACTTGTTTCTCCTCTATTTCGAGAAGTCTTTTTCTTAGTTTTGTAACTAAATCATGTGAATTGCTCTGTGAACAAACGGTATAACACAAGCGATCATAAAATATTATAATTCTATATCGGAAGTATATCTGTCCATTTGTGTTCATTTAAACATGTATTTCAATACCCCAAGTTATGAGTTATGGCTCAATCTGCCAATTAATATCTAAGTATATATCTTTTATATTTGAGTAAATTGTAATTATCTAAGCAAATCACAACCCATTCTGAGACCATCAGGTCTAAACAATATTTAATCCCATAACGCAGACATTAATTTTGCCATATTTCATCACAATATGAAACAAAAGTTGTAGCCGATATGTATCAGACACCCACAGAGCACGATCATAATTCGTAGATTTATGTTTTTGTTTTCATATTGAAACATTGAGAATGGAAGGATTCTTTTCAGAAATTATATATACTAGAAATATAAACAATTAAAGAACACATTGGAATTTGTTTGTTTTATATGCAAAAAAAAAAAAAAAATCAGCCTTTAAGAGACTTTTTTTCTACCAATGTCATCAACCCAAACCTTTTCATCCAACATCGTTTTCTCCATGGTGCTCATCTGGGTAGTCAGCAATCCTGTCTCGTACTGAAAACGCGTGAAAATATAGGCAAGAGTTCCAATTGCAGACCTATTCAATCAAGCTACTTACCATAGTACCTGTTCGTGTACTTAGTGATTACAAATACCGAAAATTGATCGTTTAAAATATTTAGAGTAAATATCCACAAAGGTTTGATAATGATTTCATGTTCATTAATTTCATTACCCCAAAACTGATGTTAAAAGATATTTTTCTTAACATAATGTACGGATCATTTACTACTTGTTTCTAGGAAAGAGCAATATTGGGGTTAAGTGAAAATTACTACTGATACCTTAAGAGCAACGATAACTATGCTTCTTAGGGAAATGGCACATCAATTTTATACCGGTAGTTACTGCCTGTATTTTTAATTGTCTCGGTTTAAAATGCATTTCTGTCAGAAAGTATTTAAAGTTAGGTTACTGATGG
>JAULCA010438997.1:0-10827 GCA_032360845.1 Crassadoma gigantea | reverse complement strand
ACAATGTTATAGTTTTATTTGGTGTAGTGGTCACACTTTTCAATGTTATAGTTATATTGGTGTAAAGGTCACACTTTCCAATGTTATAGGTATATTTGGTGTAGTGGTCACACTTTACAATGTTATAGTTATATTAGGTGTAAAGGTCACACTTTACAATGTGATAGTTATATATGGTGTAGTGGTCACACGTTTTAATTTGATGGTTCGAACGTGAGGTTTTCATCTGATGATGTGTTTTCCCAGAATAATAGATTTGTATGCACTTTTACAGAAGTTACGGAAACAATACAACCGATTTCAAATCATTTTTTTTAATTTTTGAAAATAATTTTTATCAATGCCATAGAAGGAGGTGTTGCAGAACCGCCCACGAAGATTTCTGAATTTCGACTTTATTTTTCACTTAAGCAATTAAAATTACATATGGAACAAGAGCTTGTTTTGAATTTGACCCATTATTGTGCTCATAGCGCCATCTATTTTATTTTTGCTTTTACTTGCACACCTGTGTTTTTCACTGACCCATATTGTATATTTATTTTTGTCACTGAAAGGTATACTTGAGTCTTGGTATATGCATACATTGTAGTTACCTTTGATATACACTTTACCGTGAAAAATTAAACAAGATTGGGAAAAAAATAAAAAATAAATCTTTGTTTTTTATCAAAATCAATATAACATTTTCAAAATCAATCTGCAAATTTTACATGATAATATGCGAGTCCTATCGATGTTAGCGTTTTAAAAATATATTGAACCATCCAACTTTGTACCAACAGAGGGAAGTTGTGCTGAATTACTGGATAAGGGCAGTAATTTAATGTTGAAAATTTCAAGTCAAAAATTGCACCATACTGGTTATTTGCATGGCATGTGATATATACTCCTTCACGATGTTATTATTATCATAATGTGATTTTTAAAAAACGCGAAAACGCGTCACCCAGGTCCTAAAAGTAGTGGTGTTTTGTTAAAAAATGACTATTTTTCTAACTCAAATAGATTCCCTTACAAATGCCATTTCCTTTCGGATCAAACTTTATGGAAACTAACCAAAACGCACAAAAGCGTCTCTGTTGGATGTACGAAATCTGTATTAGGGTAAAAAGCATGGGTAGTACAGGTGATCCCTACCGTACACAATAACACAGCATGAAATTTGATTTTATAATCAAAGTTAAATATCCGGAACCTGGGTTTCCATTAGATCTCACTTTGTATAACACAGTCAACACAGTCTCCATCACACAAGTAGGATACGTATGTCCTCAAATGACCATCAATGTCAAAAGGCCGTTACACGCAAAGAGCTACTACCGCCTTGTTACCTTTTCTTGCCAAGATAAAGTCATTAGGGTATACCGAACCATAATTACATTCTGTCACTTTGTCTTTTGACTACGTTTAGCGATTGCTGTTGAGCTTGTTGTTATTATTGCTGTCACGTTTTACAATTTTACTTAGCTTAGCTATTTATTGATAAGTTTGTTTGTCCACATGGAGAATTACTGCGTGGGATTAGGCTTTAAAGTTAAGTTCAAGTACAATCAGGTTGGTGATGGGAAGAATCCGCGAAAAATCCACGGTTGGATGAAAGATATTCTACTCTCTGGGGGTGTCGTTCTTTCCGAATCAACAGAAGCGCAGATGTGTCCCAAATGTTTTCTTAGATACCCCAAGAAACGCCCTATATCGAAGGATTAATTGAGCCAGAAAGTAAGAAATTGTCCACGGACAATGATTCTGTTGACCAGTCTGACACTATGGAAAGGTGTTTTTCTATCGATGAGCTGTACTATTCCCTGTCTTCTAACAGAGTGTGCAGAGTATGTGGTACATACAATATGAAAAGTTCGAACTGCATTAGTGAGGAGCAAGATATCAGTTGCTCATCAAACATAAATTGTATACACCTCAGAATGCCAGGCTGTGGTCCAGTCATCTTGTCGGTAAGGATATTTATCCAGAGACTGAGCCAGTTTTAACGGGAAGGGAGTAGCTTGTCAACCATTAAAGTACAAAGTCACCAGCTATTATTAATGACTTACTTAAAATAATACATAACCTTTCAAATAACTTATCACCGCTTTGTTTTAAATATCGAAAACATGGATGATGAAGATTGCCAAGCTTGGAGTTGTAGTCAATTTAATCAAATACATGATGCATGCTCCAAACACATACCTGGTACAAGGGCTTTGTCAACTCAAAATGCTCTTCTGTAGTTTTGGGCGAAACTCAAAACTGATATATCTTTTTCGCAATTGGCCTCTCTTTTTCACATTCACAAACCTAGCGTCAGTAGAGTACTCCAGATCGTTACGGATGCTCTGCATGTATCGGTAGTCCCCACACACCTTGGGCCGGATCATGTGTCTAGAACGCAGGCATTTGATCATAAAACAGTCTTTACAAAAACATTTTTCGGCAACAAAGTCACTGTTATATTAGACAGTACATACATATACATCGGCAAAAGTGAAGAGCACGAGTTTCAACGGAAAAGTTATTGCGGCCGGAAAAAAAGAAATTACGTTAAAAGTATGAGTATTGTATTCCCCAATGGTTACGTTCTAGACACTTTCGGCCAATTTCTTGGGAGAGTTTTACAAAACCGAACTCACATCCAACTATTTCATAAAAAAATCTTGGTTATCTTCTTAAAAGTGTTACTGAATGTCTGAATTGGCCTCGTGGTCCCATATATCAACCTTCACCATCCAAAGCAGCGGCAGAGCAAAGGTTGTTCTTGAAATGAAATCCCCTCTTAGTAAGTCCAACATCCTTTCAAAGCGAGTTTAGAAAGAACCTGACCTTTCACAGAGGGCTAAATATCAATGGAAGAAGCTAGAGGCAGCCTAGTAAGAGTTTCCACGCCTAGATCCTGAGTACCTGGAAACTCTGGCCTGCGGGACATACCAGCTTAAGCTGGCACCCGGGTACATATCCGAGCATCTGACGACTGATGGCGATTATGAGGTGATGGCATACCAATACTCCTCTGATCTGATTCGATGTCAGATTCGATCTCGCCACAAATCCCAAACAAAGTACAACATATGGATTAAGTACTCGGTTGACGGACAACATCCAATACAGAACTACTACTGTACGTGCCCAATAGGTCAGAGGACTGTTGGCATGTGTGTCCATACTGCCAGTGTTCTCTTTTACTTTGGGGTCTACTATGTCCATAAACAGCATCGAAAACCACTAAAACCAACCACTTTAATGACACTTATGAAGTAAATACCTTGTTTACCCGTTATATAGAAAAGATACCTAGTGCCTAAGTTGCATAGTTATAGTACAGTCCTAAAATCAGACTTTTTTTCATATGTGTACTTATTTAGTCCTTTTAGCACTTTGATTTATATAGAAATATATGTGGGGTCGACATATATATGTGGCAAAAACAGGGCATATCCAGTAATTCCAAACTTGAATTTTTTATTACGTTTATTGAAATGAACAGGTATGTTTTTTATTTACAAAACTCGAATAGTAATCGGAGTTTGAAATATAAATAATACGGTTGAAACGAGCAGGTAACTTTTCATAAAACTCTATTTTTCAAGATTCTTGTCCAATTATTGAAAATCAGCGAATATATCCATACAAACGATACACGGATACCTTGCCCGATATATACAAGTAATTCTAGAATAAAAATTTCCACATGAAAGTGGTTTTCTTACTTTATAAATATCTAATAAAACAAACGCAACGCTCAGGCATGTCCGACACGGAACAGGGTTTCAATTGCCCCGGGGTAGTATCTATATAAACCTTGAGGAAAGGAATGATTTCCTTCGTGGGCCATTTGAGCCAAGTTCTGCAACAGCACCTTTCAATAATTCATTTGGATACATGATAACTTGTGTATTTTACAGGTAAGTTGATCGAGTTGTCATAGTAATACCACTTTTTTTCATCATTCTCTATTATATGATAATATTGATTTCTAAAGCAAAATCCGTAGTCGAATTAAAATATGTATAACACTGTGTATGAAGACAGCTTCGATTTAATGACTGATATTTTTATATTCCTCTGTAAAAACATACCAGGCTCTGCTGATAATGTTTTTTATATGGTACAGCTGTATACAACATACAGTATGTGTGTTAGGAAATATATGTGTAAGCAGAGACGTATATATATTAAAATATACAGCCTCCGTACACCCTTTGGACGGCGGCTGATCCAAGGGACCCAAACCTGGCAGTCATTCTTAAGTGTGTCATGTGCTGTGAAAGAAAATATTTCGTTATTTCGTTATTTCGCTTGGCGTTTTTTCGCGGGCGACAAAGCGAAAAGACGAAATGTCATATATAAGCCACCATAGGCATCCCATCTTAGATAAATAAGATAAATAAATGTAGCGATTTACCTCTGGAAGAAATCAAGGATCACCATTGTCACTGATCATGTTTGGTAAGGAGAGAAATTACAAATATTCTTTCGAAGAACGACAAGGATATGCAGTTGACAGGGTTGCTTTTCGAAATAAGCGACACAATGGAAACATTGGTTGAGGGAGAAGAAATTCTGCACATCCCAGATGTATTCTTCACCTTCGTTGTACATCTGTTTCGCGCATATGGTATGGAAGGTAAATATATTTTTAGATTGTTTTGCTCATCCTTCAGCTAACCATGATACTAAAAGACATCGGAAGGCTTTTGTAACGTTTGTACGATGTAAAGTGTATGGGTTTCAATATCAAATACCTAGTAATTCAGAGGTTTTCCCCCTTGTAATCCCACCTCCTTCATGTACTTATTATTCTTATTGCAAGATGTAGGTTGAAATTCACGTCCATGCCTGTATCAGCTCAAATGCATTCCTCACATATCCATGCATATTTATTTTTTAGCAGGACATAAGATTTATTTCAACGTTTTATTCTGAAGATAAGATTTCAGCATCCTGATTTTCAGTAGTTTCTAGAAAAGAATTTTATTGAGTATAAAAATTGAAATTAAATATCATTAATTAAATAATTCCGTCTTCAACCATATGTTAGTTTTTTGCTGTTCTTGGTTTATCTGGTATTGCAGATATTGGAAAGACTTACAGTCAAATACTTCCGAGGGTCGTTGATACTGACGACGTCGACTAAGAACATGATGAGGAGGAGGAGGGGCAGACAATGAGAAGGAAGTGATGATGATGGTGGCGGCGGCGGCTGTGGATGCGGGAAGAAGAAGTTATGATGATAATGATGAGGATGATGATGATGATGATGATCAAAACTGAATAAAAATCTATCATTAAAATTTCGTCTTTTTTCTTTATTATTCTTTCTTCTTTTTCCTGGTAAATCAGTAATTCCTGAATTAAATGAAAAAGTGTGTTTTTTTTTAAGAATTTAATGATTTCAGTCAAACTGGATTTATACAAACATTTTTATTTCAACTTTTTTCGTGCAATTTTTCTCAGAAAATAACTTGATTTTGCTAAGTGCCAAAAAACTGCAAATGATGGAAATAATTGGAAAAGTGACATTTTATCATTTCAGTTTGAATTTTGATTTTGTTCGCTGAATTATTTCCATCGGGCCACATTGCATTCAAACGGTTTAACTGATTTCAACTTTTTCGTCAAACTTTTATTCTAGGATATAAATTGATCTTGCACTTTTCTCAGAGAATGGAGTTCATGGAATTCAAGCGGACTTTCAGATTTCTTTTCATAGATTTTATTCCTACAAAATATTTTGCATTTCTCTTTTCTGATACATAGTTGTTATTTTTGATATGGCACCATTTGCTTTTTTAAAAATGAAAGTGTTTTTAATCAATTTAGCCTGATTCTCATCACTCCCTAATTCAGGAGGGGCTTTATCGTAGAGGTTATACAACAAGGGGGACAAATTTATTGTAAAGGTCACATTCTACAATGGGAGAGACAGCTTCATTGTAAAGGTCACACTCTCCAACGGAAGAGACAGCTTTATTGTAAAAGTCACACTCTCCAACGGGAGAGACAGCTTCATTGTGAACACTCTACAACGCGAGGGATGCATTTGATATAAAGGTCACACTTTATAACGGGGGTAATGCATTTGTTATAGAGGTCACACTCTACAACGTGATGGATACATTTGCTATACAGGTTACACTTTATAACGGGAGGAATGCATTTGTTATAGACGTCAGGAAGGACATATTTATTCTAAATGTAACACTCTACAGCGGGAGGACGTAGAGTATCATATTGGTCACAGTCAACAACGGGTGGGACAAAATTATTGTAAAAGTCACATACTAGAGGGAGGGACACTTTTATTATAAGGGTCACACTCTACAACGGGAGGGATACATTTGTTATAGAGGTCGCATTCTACCACGGGAGGGATACATTTGTTATAGAGGTCACACATTACAACGGGAGGGATAAATTTCTTTTAGAGGTCACATTCTACAAAGCGAGGGATACATTTGTTCTAAAGGTCACACTCTACAACGGGAGGGACACATTTGTTATAGTCACACTCTACAACGGGAGGGATACATTTGTTATAGAGGTCACACTCTACAACGGGAGGGACACATTTGTTATAGTCACACTCTACAACGGGAGGGATACATTTGTTATAGAGGTCACACTCTACAACGGGAGGGGCACATTTGTTATAGTCACACTCTACAACGGGAGGGATACAATTGTTATAGAGGTCACACTCTACAACGGGAGGGACACATTTGTTATAAAGGTCACACTCTACAACCGGTGAGGGGTACATTTGTTATAAAGGTCACACTCTACAACGGGAGTGATACATACCTTTTACATTTGTTATAAAGGTCACACTCTACAACGGGAGGGACACATTTGTTATAGTCACACTCTACAACGGGTGAGGGGTACATTTGTTATAAAGGTAACACTCTACATCGGGAGTGATACATTCCTTTACATTTGTTTTAAAGGTCATACTTCACAACGGGAGGGATACATTCGCTACAATGGGAGAGATATATTCCTTTATATTTGTTATAGAGGTCACACTTCACAACTTGAAGGACATATGTATTGTAAAGGTTACACTCTACAATGGTAAGGGCAGGAACTGGAGGGACATATTCATCTAGTGTAGAAGTCTTTGTCTACTACGGGAGGGACACATTTATTTTAGAGAACATACTTTACAACAAAAAAGATAAATTTATTAAAGGGATCACATTTTGCAAAGGGAGGGGTATATTAATTATAGGAAGTTTGTTTGAGAGGTCACGAGGAGCGATGATTAGTTATAAGAGGGACGTGGTAAGAGTGATAACAAAGATCAAGTATAGTATAAGCTTACACTCGTTTCTCCAGATTTACGAAATGCGTTCTTGTTATCTGCTCTAAAATTGTCCATCCACGTAAGGGATTTAATGAAACGTTTTGAATAGTGAATGAAAAAATATCTCTATAACAACAAAAAGAAATCATTTATTCCACTATATCCATTACATGTATTACAGCATGCCCTCAGGTCACACATCAGAACGGTCACAAATGAAAATGTCACCCGGGACATAAATGCTAGGTTTGCACCGTTGTGCATTCCTGGGGGTTTCGTATACAGGTGTCTGCTTTCGGGCCAGCTCTTTGTGCTTTCCTCTGGAATGGTCGGGCCGTATTAAATCCTCGGAGTCCAATGTAGATAGTGAAGATATTGTTTCTCTCCTTTTCCCTTTCCCTTTGTCCTTTCTGTTTTTTTCTTGTTTTTCTCCTCTGTTCTTTTTCCTTTTTCACATCTTTAAGATTTGATTCAGCTATAGTCACATGACAATTGTTCGGAATCCGCCACCGGCATACCGTTTTCTTGATTTTATACTATGCAGGAAGTGTTTTGTTTAAACAGCGATTAGGTTCAGTATGAGTGAAAGAAATACAAGACAAAAATAATTAGTAGCAGGAAAAGAACACTCTAATTGAAATTGACCTCTTTCACAGAAAGAAAAAGAATCAATTGTAATCGCTGTTGATTTTTTTTTTGATTTTTTTTTTTTAACAAAAGTTGAAGGAGTTTGACCCGGATGTTACATAATAAGAGCTATTTATACACTTTAGGTCTTTTCCGTCGTGTTTATAAGCTTCGGTGAATGTTATACAAACACAAACCGTTAACATAGCTACTGACGTAAATAAGTAAGTATTTCTATATTTATTGTTAACCTGCAATGCATTTTTGTCAACCTACTTGTTCCCACTTTACTGTGTAGCTATTGATAGGACGTAAAACACAAACAAAACAAAACTTTTCCCCAATTCACTAAATAATTTGACCTTTATTTCTTACTTTCTCTTCGAAATGTAAAATGGCTATATGATCTACGATTCTAAGCAATGTATTTGCTATGATCTGTATTGGAGCATTATCATTAACTTAGTGGGTTTACAAGTAACGCATCATTGCTCAAATACATTTCGTTCATCAGATAAATGGCATGTAGCACGATAGGCTAAACGTCATATAGTCGAACGTAATATAGATATATGATGGCTTTAATATCTCATGATTACTTTTTTTTATTCATCTGTCTGTTATACGTTAACACCAAAGGTTAACAAACATGTACTTCATGTGATAGACATTGTCAAAAATAATGCTTAAATGGTATACATGCACACCGAGTTTTAGAGAGATATCAAGTGGCAAATCATATTTGTACCTTCTTCAATTCGAATCAGGTCTGTTCTAAAAAATATAACTAATCATTGCCAGGCTCAATCAATATTTTAATTTTGTGGTGTTATCAGCGGGAACAAATTATTGGAACTCAGATGTAAGTAGGTTTTAGTATCTGAATGACTGTACTTAGTTGAAATCATTAATAATATGAATTTAGTTTAAAGACATAATTATACCAATTTCTCTATATCAACTAAATATATCACCTCTTGTTAATCCAAACACTTCTTCATCAACAAACATACATAACAGTGCACTTCGAAATAATATATGAGACAGAAACCTCCACAGCTACCTACCCACCACCACATACACAACAGTACCATCAACACAACTACCTACTTTACACCACATACATAACATAACCCTCAATACAACTACTCAACCCACAACACATACATCACAGATCCCTAAACACACCCTACCCCACACCACATACACAACATAACCCTCAACACACCTACCCACCCAACACCACATACACAACAGTACCCTTAACACACCTACCTACCCCTCACCACATACACACCAGTACCCTCAACACACCTACCTACCCCTCACCACATACACAACATAACCCTCAACACACCTACCTACCCCTCAACTCATACACAACATAACCCTCAACACACCTACCTACCCCTCACCACATACACAACATAACCCTCAACACACCTACCCTCCCAACACCACCTACATAACAGTAATCTAAACACACCTTCCAAACCCTAACCACATATCCACCAGTACCCTAAACACACCTATCCAACCCAACACCACATACACAACAGTTCCCTGACTACAGCTACCCACCCCACACTACATACATAACAGGACCCTCAACACACCTTAACACTCCTAACCACTGAAACAACAGGACCATCAACACACCTACCTACCCCTCACCACATACACAACAGTACCATCACCACACCTACCCAACAATCACCACATACACAACAGAACCCTTAACACACCTACCCAACAATTACCACATACACAAAAGAACCCTTAACACACCTACCCAACAATAACCACATACACAACAGAACCCTTAACACACCTACCCAACATTAACCACATACACAACAGAACCCTTAACACACCTACCCAACAATAACCACATACACAACAGAACCCTTAACACACCTACCCAACAATCACCACATACATAACAGTACCCTCAACACACCTACCCACCCCTCACCACATACACAACTGTACCATCAACAAACCTACCTACCCCACACAACATACATAACAGTACCCTCAACACACCTACCTTCCCCTCACCGCATACACAACCATACCCTCAACAAACCTACCTACCCCACACCACATTCACAACAGTACCCCCAACACGCCTATCTACCCCTCACCACATACATAACATAACCCTCAACACAGCTACTCACTCCCCACCACATACATAACATAACCCTCAGCACACCTACCTACCCCTCATCACAAACATAGCATAACCCTCAACACAGCTACCTACCACTAACCACATACACAACAGTACCATCCACACACCTAGAAATCCCACACCACATACACAACAGTACCCTGACAACACTTACCCACTCCACACTACATACACAACATAACCCTCAACACACCTACCCGTTCCACACTACATACACAACACTACCCTCAACACACCTACCTAACCCTCTGCACATACACAACATACACCCTAAACAGACTTACCCACCCCTCACCATGTAAAAAACAGTACCCTCAACAAACCTACCTACCCAACACCACCTACACAACATAACCATCAACACACATACCTACCCTTCACCACGTTCACAACAGTACCCTCAACACACCTACCTACCCAACACCACCTACACAACAGTACCCTGACCACACTTACCAAACCCTCACCATGTACACAACAGTACCCTAAACACACCTACCTACCACTCAGCCGTACACAACATAACCCTCAACAAACCTACCTTCCCCTTAGCATATACAAAACAGTACCATCAACACACCTACCTACCCCTCACCACATACACAACAGTACCCTCAACACACCTAAAAAAACCTCACTCCACATACAAAACAGAACCCTCAACACACCTACCTACTCCTCACCACATACATAACATAAC